>NIZD01131966.1:0-43423 GCA_003182575.1 Pseudois nayaur | reverse complement strand
ACTTTCTTCAATTTAAGTCTGAATTTGGCAATAAGGAGTTCATGATCTGAGCCACAGTCAGCTCCTGGTCTTGTTTTTGTTGACTGTATAGAGCTTCTCCATCTTTGGCTGCAAAAAATATAATCAATCTGATTTCAGTGTTGGCCATCTGATGATGTCCATGTGTAGAGTCTTCTCTTGTGTTGTTGAAGAAGGTGTTTGTTATGACCAGTGCGTTTTCTTGGCAAAACTCTATTAGCCCTTGCCCTGCTTCATTCTGTATTCCAAAGCCAAATTTGCCTGTTATTCCAGGTGTTTCTTGACTTTCTACTTTTGCATTCCAGTCCCCTATAATGAAAAGGACATTTTTTTGGGGTGCTAGTTGTAAGTTTGGTCACTTAATCTATGACAGCTGAGGTCAGAGAATGGAGAAAAAACAGTCTCTTCAATAACCGGTTCTGAGAAAACTGTACAGCTACACACACACAAAAAGAAAATAGAATATTCTTAAACCCTATATAAAAAATAAACTCAAAATGCATTAAAGACCTAAATGTAAGACCAGATACTATAAAAGTCTTAGAGGAAAACATAGGCAGAACACTCTTTGACATAAATCACAGCAATATCTTTCTCATTACACCTCCTACAGTAATGGAAATAAAAAGAGAAATGAATAAACAGTATTCAACTCAAAAGGTTTGTCACAGTAAAGGAAACCACAAACAAAACAAAAACGCAGACACAACTCAAAGAATGGGAGAAAATATTTGCAAACAATGTGATCAACAAAGGATTAACCCCCATAATTTTTAAACAGCTCATGTGTCTCAATATCAAAAAAACGAACAACCCAATCAAAAAATGGACAGAAGATATACAGATGGCCAAGAAGCACATAAAAAAATGCTCAACATCACTAATTATTGGAGAATTGTAAATCAGAACTATAATGAAGTATCACTTTACACCAGTCAAAGTGGCCATCATCAAGAAGTCTAAATAATAAATGCTAGAATGTATGGAGAAAAGGGAACCCTCCGACACTGTTGTGGGAATGTAAATTGGTACAGCCACTATGGAGAACAGAATGTAAGTTCCTTAAGAAATGAAAAGTAGAGCCACCATATGATCCAGCAATCCCACTATTGAGCATATATCCTGAGACAGTCATAATTTGAAAAGATCCCTTCACCCCAATTTCAATGCAGCACTGTTTACAGTAGCCAAGACACAAAAATTGCCTACATGTCCTTTTGATGGGAGGAATGAATAAAGAAGATATGGTTCATATATACAATGGAATATTACTAAATCATTGAAAAGAACAAAATAAAACCATTTACAACAACATGGATGTACCTGAAGACTATTATACCAAGTGAAGTAAGTCAGAGAAAGACAAATATCATACGATGTAGCTTATATGCCGAATCTTTAAAAACTGATATAAATGAACTTATTTATAAAACAGAAGCAGACTCGCAGACTTAGAGAATGAACTTGTAGATACTGGAAGGATGTGAGGCATGGGATGTAGACCAGGAGGGAGGCTGGGATTGATATATGCGTGCTGCTGTACTTAAAATAGCTAAGGGACTTCCATGGTGGTCCAGTGGCTAAGGCTCCATGCTCCCAGTGCAGTGGGGCCAGGTTCGAGCCCTGGTCAGGGACCTAAGATCTCATGTGCTACAACTAAGCCTGGGTGCCGCATCTACTGAGCCCTTGGGTTCTAGAGCCCAAACACTGCAACTAGAGAAGATCATTTGCAGCAACAAGGAGCCCATGTGCCACAAAGAAGACCCAGCACAGCCCTCCCAAAACAAAACAATGATGTGAGACTGGTGAAAAAAAAAAGGTAAAACAGCAAGGACCTACTGTATAGCACAGGGAACTCTGCTCAGTATTCTGTAATAGCCTAAATGGGAAAAGAACTTGAAAAAGAATGTTGTTTAGTCGCTAAGTTGTGTGACTCTTTGTGGCCCCATAGACTGCAGCATGCCTCCTCTGTCCATGGGATTTCCCAGGCAAGAATACTGGAATGGTTGCCATTTCCTTCTTCAGGATATCTTACTGACCCAGGGATCGAACCCAAGTGCCCTACATTGGCAGGCAGATTCTTCACTGCTGAGCCACCAGGAAAAAAGAATAGATACATGTATATGTATAACTGAATCACTTTGCTGTATGCCTGGCACAACATTTGCAATCAACTATACTCCAATATAAGATAAATTTTTTAAATAATAAAAGAAAAAGATCATATGGTCATCTCAGCAGACAGTAAGCATTTGAGAAAACTCAGCATCCATTCATAAGTTAAAAATAAAAACCTCTTAACAAATTACACATAAAAGAAACATATCAATATAATAAGGCTTAACATCAAACAAGAGGTGAAATGTTGAACACTTTTCCTCTAAGATCAGGAACAAGATAAGTGCCCATTCTCACCACTTATTTTCACATAGTATGGGAAGTCCTGTTTAGAGCAATCAGGCAAGAAAAAGAAAAAGGATCAGAAATGGAAAGGAAAAAATAAAATTGTCTCTATTTGTAGATTACACGATTTTATATATAGAAATTAAACACTAAACCAAAAAGCTGTTAGATATATGAATGAATTTAGTAATGTTGCAGAATGCCAAATAAACATACAGAAGTCAATGCCTTTCCATACACAAACAGCAAAATTTGGGAAAATGAAGAAATTGATCTCATTTGTGTTAGCATCAAAAATAAAATTCCTAGGAATAAATTAATTATAGGAGATGAAAGATCTCTGCAATGAAAACTGCCAGTCCTTTGATGAAAATAGCTGAAGAAAACACCTATAAATGGAGAGGTATCCTGAATTGACGGATTGGAAGATTTAATATTGTTAAAATGTCAGTTTTACCAAAAGCCATCTACAGACTCAGTGCAAGCCCTTTCAGGATTCCAATGGCTTTTTTTTTTTCTTTTTTTATGGAAGTAGAAAAATCACTCCTAAAATGTACATGAAACCACAAAAGTTGCCAAACAGCCAGAGAAATCCTGAGGAATAACAACATTTTAAGCTGTACTATAAAGCTATAGCCATCAAAACAGTAACGTACTGACATAAAGTCAGAGAAATAGAGCCAAACCCAGGAATAAACCTAACCATCTATGGTCAACAAATATTTGATGAGAGTCAAGAATAGTTAATAGAGGAATGACGGTCTCTTCAATAAATGGTGCTGGGATAACTGGATATTTATATGTAAAAGAGTGAAACTGGACTCATAATGTACACTAATCACAAACATTAAGTTGAAATATGTTAAAGACCTAAATATAAACCTGAAACTATGAAACTCCTAGAATAAAACATAGGAGTAAAGGTCCTTGAAATAGGTCTTAGTAATGATTTTTTGGAGATAACACCTAAAGCGCAGCAACAAAATAAAAAATCAACAAGTGTGACTACAGCAAGCTGAAAAGCTTCTGCACAGCCAAAGAAACCATCAACAAAGTGAAAAGGTAGCCTATCGAATGGGAAAAAATACTTGTAAACTATGTATCTGATGAGGGGTTAATATCCAAAATACATACAGAACTCATATAACTCAGTAGCAGAAAACCCTAAAATGCCAATTTAAAAAGGGGCAAAGAATCTGAATAGACACATCTTCTTTGAAGATGTGTGACAGTCCAACAGGTACATGAAGAGATGTTCGACATCATTAGTCATCAGGAGAATGTAAATTAAAACACAGTCAGATACCTCACACCTATCAAAATGGCCATATCATGAAAAACACGAGGGATAACAAATGCTGCCCTGGATGTGGAGAAAGGGAACCCCTCTGCACTTTTTTTTTTTTGAGGCAAGGAAGAGACTTTCATGGGGGAGCCAGCAAACAGAAGATGGCAGGCTAGCACCTCAAAACAACCATCTTATTTGGGTCTGGATACCAGGTTTTTTTATAGATCAGAGAGATAGAAGCAGTGGGGAACTAAAGTCAAAAGGCAGAATTGAAGGAGGCAGTGGGGAAGTGAAATGAAAGGGTCTTCAGTCTTGCAAAACATCTCCAAGGGAATGACCAGACTTCGGAAGGGGTATGTTAATCTCCTCTGTTCTCAGGTGGGCAGGGACAAACTATCTCCATGAACTGAACAAGGGCACTTTAGTTTACAGTCCAGCAGAGGGAAAGCCTGGTGTGCTGCAGTCCAGGGGTCGCCTAGTCAGACAGGACTGAGTGACTGGACTGAACTGAACTGAAAGGGGCAGGGTCCTGCAGGCAAGCCATTAAGTATGATTGTAATAACAAGAGCAATGACAAGCAAGTTATATTTATTTGTATATATTGTGTATACTGCTATACAATATATGAGTAAGTTGTTAGAGTAAATCCTGAGTTCGTTCTCACATGAATAGATTTTTTTGCCTTTTTTCTTCTTTCTTTTTTTAAATAGTATCTATGTGAGAAGATGGATGTTAGTTGAACCTATTGTAGTAATGACTTTTATCCTATATATAAATCAAACCATCAAAGTGTATGCCTTAAACTTATATGTCAGTTATTTTTCCATGAAATTGAGAAAAAAAC
Organism: Pseudois nayaur; assembly: GCA_003182575.1. Lineage (NCBI taxonomy): Eukaryota > Metazoa > Chordata > Mammalia > Artiodactyla > Bovidae > Pseudois > Pseudois nayaur. Next base: position 38,870 of record NIZD01131966.1, on the reverse strand, counting down.
AAATAATATGCAGCAGATATGACCTGCAGAGCCTAAAATATTTACTGTTTGACTCTTCTCCAAAACAGTTTCCAACCTGTCCAAATGTATGGTCTAATAGACATGATAATTGCATGGGAAATATAAAAGCCTTGATGTATATCTCTTAATTACTCTTAAGAAAACAAAAAAGTTTCATAAAACAATAGTTATAACCATGAGAAAGGTAGAAATGGAGCTACATTGGAGCAAAGTTGCTATATTTTACCATAATTAAGCTAGGGCATGTTAAGTCACTTCAGTCATGTCCAACTATTTGAAACCCTGTGGACTGTAGCCTGCCAGGCTTCTCTGTCCATAGGGATTCTCCAGGCAAGAATACTGGTGTGGGTTGCCATGCTCTCCTTCAGGGAATCACCCTGACCCGGGGATTGAACCTGTGTCTCCTGATGTCTACCTGCATTGATAGGCGGATTCTTTACCACTAGCACCACCTGGGAAACCCACAGTTAAACTAGTCAGTTCAGTTCAGTTCAGTCACTCAGTTGTGTCCGACTCTGCAACCCCATGGACTGCAGCCTGTCTCTTATACACATCTAGATGTGTATAAGAGACAGGTGCTAGCCTGCCATCTTCTGTTTGCTGGCTCCCCCATGAAAGTCTCTTCCTTGCCTCAAAAAAAAAAAAAAAGTGCAGAGGGGTTCCCTTTCTCCACATCCAGGGCCCGTCTCTTATACACATCTAGATGTGTATAAGAGACAGGTGCTAGCCTGCCATCTTCTGTTTGCTGGCTCCCCCATGAAAGTCTCTTCCTTGCCTCAAAAAAAAAAAAAAAGTGCAGAGGGGTTCCCTTTCTCCACATCCAGGGCCCGTCTCTTATACACATCTAGATGTGTATAAGAGACAGGTGCTAGCCTGCCATCTTCTGTTTGCTGGCTCCCCCATGAAAGTCTCTTCCTTGCCTCAAAAAAAAAAAAAAAGTGCAGAGGGGTTCCCTTTCTCCACATCCAGGGCCCGTCTCTTATACACATCTAGATGTGTATAAGAGACAGGTGCTAGCCTGCCATCTTCTGTTTGCTGGCTCCCCCATGAAAGTCTCTTCCTTGCCTCAAAAAAAAAAAAAAAGTGCAGAGGGGTTCCCTTTCTCCACATCCAGGGCCCGTCTCTTATACACATCTAGATGTGTATAAGAGACAGGTGCTAGCCTGCCATCTTCTGTTTGCTGGCTCCCCCATGAAAGTCTCTTCCTTGCCTCAAAAAAAAAAAAAAAGTGCAGAGGGGTTCCCTTTCTCCACATCCAGGGCCCGTCTCTTATACACATCTAGATGTGTATAAGAGACAGGTGCTAGCCTGCCATCTTCTGTTTGCTGGCTCCCCCATGAAAGTCTCTTCCTTGCCTCAAAAAAAAAAAAAAAGTGCAGAGGGGTTCCCTTTCTCCACATCCAGGGCCCGTCTCTTATACACATCTAGATGTGTATAAGAGACAGGTGCTAGCCTGCCATCTTCTGTTTGCTGGCTCCCCCATGAAAGTCTCTTCCTTGCCTCAAAAAAAAAAAAAAAGTGCAGAGGGGTTCCCTTTCTCCACATCCAGGGCCCGTCTCTTATACACATCTAGATGTGTATAAGAGACAGGTGCTAGCCTGCCATCTTCTGTTTGCTGGCTCCCCCATGAAAGTCTCTTCCTTGCCTCAAAAAAAAAAAAAAAGTGCAGAGGGGTTCCCTTTCTCCACATCCAGGGCCCGTCTCTTATACACATCTAGATGTGTATAAGAGACAGGTGCTAGCCTGCCATCTTCTGTTTGCTGGCTCCCCCATGAAAGTCTCTTCCTTGCCTCAAAAAAAAAAAAAAAGTGCAGAGGGGTTCCCTTTCTCCACATCCAGGGCCCGTCTCTTATACACATCTAGATGTGTATAAGAGACAGGTGCTAGCCTGCCATCTTCTGTTTGCTGGCTCCCCCATGAAAGTCTCTTCCTTGCCTCAAAAAAAAAAAAAAAGTGCAGAGGGGTTCCCTTTCTCCACATCCAGGGCCCGTCTCTTATACACATCTAGATGTGTATAAGAGACAGGTGCTAGCCTGCCATCTTCTGTTTGCTGGCTCCCCCATGAAAGTCTCTTCCTTGCCTCAAAAAAAAAAAAAAAGTGCAGAGGGGTTCCCTTTCTCCACATCCAGGGCCCGTCTCTTATACACATCTAGATGTGTATAAGAGACAGGTGCTAGCCTGCCATCTTCTGTTTGCTGGCTCCCCCATGAAAGTCTCTTCCTTGCCTCAAAAAAAAAAAAAAAGTGCAGAGGGGTTCCCTTTCTCCACATCCAGGGCCCGTCTCTTATACACATCTAGATGTGTATAAGAGACAGGTGCTAGCCTGCCATCTTCTGTTTGCTGGCTCCCCCATGAAAGTCTCTTCCTTGCCTCAAAAAAAAAAAAAAAGTGCAGAGGGGTTCCCTTTCTCCACATCCAGGGCCCGTCTCTTATACACATCTAGATGTGTATAAGAGACAGGTGCTAGCCTGCCATCTTCTGTTTGCTGGCTCCCCCATGAAAGTCTCTTCCTTGCCTCAAAAAAAAAAAAAAAGTGCAGAGGGGTTCCCTTTCTCCACATCCAGGGCCCGTCTCTTATACACATCTAGATGTGTATAAGAGACAGGTGCTAGCCTGCCATCTTCTGTTTGCTGGCTCCCCCATGAAAGTCTCTTCCTTGCCTCAAAAAAAAAAAAAAAGTGCAGAGGGGTTCCCTTTCTCCACATCCAGGGCCCGTCTCTTATACACATCTAGATGTGTATAAGAGACAGGTGCTAGCCTGCCATCTTCTGTTTGCTGGCTCCCCCATGAAAGTCTCTTCCTTGCCTCAAAAAAAAAAAAAAAGTGCAGAGGGGTTCCCTTTCTCCACATCCAGGGCCCGTCTCTTATACACATCTAGATGTGTATAAGAGACAGGTGCTAGCCTGCCATCTTCTGTTTGCTGGCTCCCCCATGAAAGTCTCTTCCTTGCCTCAAAAAAAAAAAAAAAGTGCAGAGGGGTTCCCTTTCTCCACATCCAGGGCCCGTCTCTTATACACATCTAGATGTGTATAAGAGACAGGTGCTAGCCTGCCATCTTCTGTTTGCTGGCTCCCCCATGAAAGTCTCTTCCTTGCCTCAAAAAAAAAAAAAAAGTGCAGAGGGGTTCCCTTTCTCCACATCCAGGGCCCGTCTCTTATACACATCTAGATGTGTATAAGAGACAGGTGCTAGCCTGCCATCTTCTGTTTGCTGGCTCCCCCATGAAAGTCTCTTCCTTGCCTCAAAAAAAAAAAAAAAGTGCAGAGGGGTTCCCTTTCTCCACATCCAGGGCCCGTCTCTTATACACATCTAGATGTGTATAAGAGACAGGTGCTAGCCTGCCATCTTCTGTTTGCTGGCTCCCCCATGAAAGTCTCTTCCTTGCCTCAAAAAAAAAAAAAAAGTGCAGAGGGGTTCCCTTTCTCCACATCCAGGGCCCGTCTCTTATACACATCTAGATGTGTATAAGAGACAGGACATACTCCTTTCCCTATTTGGAACCAGTCTGTTGTTCCATGGCCAGTTCTAACTGTTGCTTCTTGACCTGCATACAGATTTATCAGGAGGTAGCTAAGAATTTTAATTCATCTCTTTAAGAATTTTCCACAGTTTGCTGTGATCCACACAGTCAAAGGCTTTGGCGTAATCAATAAAGCAGAAATAGATGTTTTTCTGTAGCTCTCTTGCTTTTTCGATGATCCAGCGAATGTTGGCAATTTGATCTCTGGTTCCTCTGCCTTTTTTAAATCCAGCTTGAACATCTGGAAGTTCACGGTACACATACTGTTGAAGCCTGGCTTGGAGGATTTTGAGCATTTCTTTGCTAGCATGTGAGATGAGTTCAATTGTGCAGTAGTTTGAACATTGTTTGACATTGCCTTTCTTTGGGATTGGAATGAAAACTGACCTTTCCAGTCCTGTGGCCACTGCTGAGTTTTCCAAATTTGCTGCCATATTTAGTGCAGCACTTTCACAGCAGATAAAAGGTAAGCTAGTATTAACCTGAAATATGGGCTTCCCTTGTGGCTCAGCTGGTAAAGAATCCACCTGCAATGTGGGAGACCTGGGTTCAATCTCTGGGTTGGGAAAATCCCCTGGAGAAGGGAAAGGCTACCCACTCCAGTATTCTGGCCTGGAGAATTCCATGGACTGTGTAGTTCACGGGGTCACCTGAAATATATTGTTATGAGTTGATGATGTGTATTGTGGCCCCTAGAACAGCCACTAAGAAAATCACTCAAGAAGTATAGCTAGAAAGTTATCAGTCGGTTAAAATAGCATTTAAAAACTACTTACATAAGCCAAAAGATATTAATAAAGGAAAGGAAAAATAAGACATGAGACATAATAAAAATCTTAAGGTCACAGATATAAATATAGTCTTATCAATAATTGCATTAAGTGTGAGTGGTATAAACACTGCAATCAAAAGGCAGAAAATTTCCAACTTGATAAAAAAGCAGAATCCAACTATATCTTATCAAAAGAAACATACTTTAGAGCCAGATCAATTGAAATAAGTTGAATAGGTTCAAATAAGTTGAAAATAAAAAGAGAAAAGACATATCTTGCAGATAGTATTAGGTACAGTAACTATTTTGAGAACAGACAAAATAGACTTTAAGATAAAAAGCATTACTGGACTTAAAGAGGGAAAATTCATAATGATAAAAGGATCAATGTGTCAAGAATATGTACTGTTATAAATGTTTATCCACCTAACTACTGACACTCAAAATACATTAAGCAGAAAATGATAGAATTAAAGGGCAAATTTACAACTAAACAATTATAGTTGAAGATTTTAATACTCCTTTCTTTTCTTTCTTTTTTTTTTTAATTTTTATTTTTACTTTATTTTACTTTACAATACTGTATTGGTTTTGCCATACATTGGCATGAATCCACCACGGGTATACATGCATTCCCAAACATGAACCCCCCTCCCACCTCCCTCCCCATAACATCTACTCCTTTCTTTTCATCTGATAGAACAAAAAACTAAGGATATAGAAAACTTGTACACTATTGACCAACTTAAATGTATTTCTCCACATAACAAGAGGAGAATATATAACTCTTTTCCAACACATGTAGATCATTCTCCAGGATCGATCATATGGTGTCTCAAAAAAACTTCCCTTCCTGTTGGTTTATTTACCATCTGGTGTCATTTTTTTCAGCTCTAGAAACTTCCTTTAATATTTCTAATAAGATTATTCTATTAGCACCTGATTTTCTCATTCCTTGTTTGTCTGGGAATGTCTTGTCTATGACTATTTCTGAAGAGTGGTTTAGCCCTATATATAACTCTTGATTAACCTTTTTTTTCTTTCAGCGTTTTAAACATGTCATTTCACTGTCTTCTCACTTATATGTGGTTTCTGATGAGAAATTAGCTTTTAATTGTATTGTTACTCTTCTGTGTGTATGAGTCACTTTTTCTCTTGTGACTTTCAAGATTTTGTTTGTATTTGTCTCATACCAACTTGCCTGTGGTAAGTCTAGGTGTTGATCTCTGTGTTTATTGAACTTTTTGGATCTGTAGATGAATGTTTTTCGTCAAATATGAGACATCTATAGCCATTGTTTTCTCACGTTTTTTTTCTCCTCTTCTGAGACTCCTATTATGCATGTGATTGTATCCTACATGTAATTTTTGCTTGTTTTTTCCCTCTCTACTTTGCAGATTTGATAATTTCTATTGATAAGTCTTTGAGTTTACTGATTTCTTTCCTCCACTTCAAATCTGCTCCTGAGACCCTCTAATAATTTTTTCATTTCAGTTACTGTATTGTATGTTTTAGAACTGGTCTTTGGTTCTTTTTATGGCTTGTATTTTTCTATTTAGATTTTCTATTTATTTTTAATCATTGTCATCATATTTTTGTTTAATTTTTGGACATAGCTTCTTTAAACACATTTGTAACAGCTTCTTTGAAATCCTTGCCAGCTTCAACATCTGGATCTATTAGAGTGTTTCTGTTGACTGCTTCCCCCACACCCTTCTCCTGGCTATGAGTCACAGATTTCTGTTTCTTTGCATGTCTTGTATTTTTGTTGTTGAAAACTGGAAATTTAGGTAGTATATCAGATGTAGGTAATGTATCAACTTTGGATTTTGATTTATTTTTCTGAGAGCTAGGCCCCTACTCTTAAAATATTCTCAAGTCATTGTTTAATTTACTGTTTAGAGTGTTGAAGGGGCTCATGGAGCTTCCAAATCCCTATTTTTGTCATACTTTTTGACAATATCTTCCCATTCCTGAGTCTTTGGCATTTATTGGACAAGGTCCTATGTCCTATTCTTTGATAGGAACACTGAAAATATGCTTGCTACGTTCTTTCAGTATCTTGGGATCTTCTTTCTCTGAGTTTGTAATCTGCTATAAGATGTGTGAAAATCTCCCAGTGGCTTCATGTAACCTTTTTCTCTCTAGGGTGTCTGAACATCATTTTCTTTGGTGGAGAAAATGGAAGCCTTGTATTGGTCATCTGCTAGCTAATTATTCTTGCTTCAAGCATAGCTTGAAAAATCTTTTTGGTGCCCTTAGCATTTTTCTGAGGTGTGGCTCATTTGGGACAACAGTTACCTTCATTCTTGCAGATTCATGTCTAAAACTATAATCAAAGACACATATATAAGTCTTTGATTATAGTTTCCTCTGAAATCAATAATGTGTATATATTACTTAAATTAATATTTAACACATTTTTATGTTTTTTACTCCCAAAAGAATAAAGTAATAAAAGAGATTTGCAACTCTTCAGTCCATGGGGTCGCTAAGAGTCGGACACGACTGAGCGACTTCACTTTCATGCATTGGAGAAGGAAATGGCAACCCACTCCAGTGTTCTTGCCTGGAGAATCCCAGGGATGGGGGAGCCTGGTGGGCTGCTGTCTATGGGGTCGCACAGAGTCGGACACGACTGAAGCGACTTAGCAGCAGCAGAGAATGAAAAATTGAGGCTTTTTACCCTGTAATGAATTTAAACAGTAAATGCAATTCATGTAATAATTCTTTGAAGAGCACAGTATAATTGCAGTGCTGACTATTTACTTAAAGTGTGAAACATTACTGAGCTGTTGAGGACAACAGCAGATCAACAGACAATAATATCCCGGTGACAGAAAAGGAAATAAATTCATTTTACTGTTTTAGGTGCTACTGTTTTTGCATTGTTTTTATGATGCCAGGAGTGTCTTGGTGGTTTGAATCACTAACCTAAATGACTTCCTTACTGTATTAATTGTAGGCTTTAAAATGAGCTTCCATTGGACAGTTGCTACTACCCTAAAATTCTTATGGTAGGGTACAGGGTTCCAGGATCGCATGCCAGCAGTGCCACTGGCAGTTCGTATGTTCGTTGCTTGCTTATATTAAGCTTTTAATTTTGAAGGAATTGTAGATTCCCATGCAGTAGGTATCCATATGCTTTGAACCAGTCATATTTTTTCTTTCACCCAACCATCAACTAATTTTGCAAAAATTAGCTATTGCAACTTTGTGGGTAATGAAAGGGGCCCTGTAGAAAGGTTTGAAGTTTTCTGAAACTCTGTGACACTAATTTGGCTAAGCACCAGCTATGACAGTGGTCATGATTAAGATAAGGTATTAGAAACACTGTGAAGCTTTTATTTTAAAATATAAATTTTAATAGTAAGTATTGCCTTAAAAAAAAAAAAGCATCAAATTTTCAACTTTTCTGTGCCATTCTTGGAATGAGCTCATGTTCTCTGCAAATTTTAACACCGTTTAAGTGTGATTAGTTCTAATGCTGTATTTGCTCAACCAGTAAACTGTTTATAAAGTTTGTAGTGACTGTGTTTAGACACTTGTAAACTATAATTTTTGTCATATATAGTGTCACTATTAATGAAAGTGAATACAAAGAGATATTAATGATTATTTGAACAGTGAAGTGCAGTCGCTCAGTCGTGTCCGACTCTTTGCAACCCCGTGGACTGCAGCCCACCAGGCTCCTCCGTCCATGGGATTCTCCAGGCAAGAGTACTGGAGTGGGGTGCCATTTCCTTCTCCAGGGCATCTTCCCAACCCAGGGATCGAACCCAGGTCTCCTGCATTTCAGGCAGACGCTTTAACCTCTGAGCCACCAGGGAAGCCCATTTGAACAGTAGTTATACCCATATTTTTGTTGAGTAATTCCAAACCAGGATTGCCTTTTTTCCTTTTTAGTTTAAGTTGTCTGTTTGGAACTTTGTTCTGAAGGATTTTCACGGTAGAAGCTGTTTGTCTGAGAATAATGAAAATCATCTATTTGTGGAAGGATTTGGAGAGATCATGGATATGGCTCTGTCTCTTATACACATCTAGATGTGTATAAGAGACAGCCCATGGACGGAGGAGAGATGTGTATAAGAGACAGCCCATGGACGGAGGAGAGATGTGTATAAGAGACAGCCCATGGACGGAGGAGAGATGTGTATAAGAGACAGCCCATGGACGGAGGAGAGATGTGTATAAGAGACAGCCCATGGACGGAGGAGAGATGTGTATAAGAGACAGCCCATGGACGGAGGAGAGATGTGTATAAGAGACAGCCCATGGACGGAGGAGAGATGTGTATAAGAGACAGCCCATGGACGGAGGAGAGATGTGTATAAGAGACAGCCCATGGACGGAGGAGAGATGTGTATAAGAGACAGCCCATGGACGGAGGAGAGATGTGTATAAGAGACAGCCCATGGACGGAGGAGAGATGTGTATAAGAGACAGCCCATGGACGGAGGAGAGATGTGTATAAGAGACAGCCCATGGACGGAGGAGAGATGTGTATAAGAGACAGCCCATGGACGGAGGAGAGATGTGTATAAGAGACAGCCCATGGACGGAGGAGAGATGTGTATAAGAGACAGCCCATGGACGGAGGAGAGATGTGTATAAGAGACAGCCCATGGACGGAGGAGAGATGTGTATAAGAGACAGCCCATGGACGGAGGAGAGATGTGTATAAGAGACAGCCCATGGACGGAGGAGAGATGTGTATAAGAGACAGCCCATGGACGGAGGAGAGATGTGTATAAGAGACAGCCCATGGACGGAGGAGAGATGTGTATAAGAGACAGCCCATGGACGGAGGAGAGATGTGTATAAGAGACAGCCCATGGACGGAGGAGAGATGTGTATAAGAGACAGCCCATGGACGGAGGAGAGATGTGTATAAGAGACAGCCCATGGACGGAGGAGAGATGTGTATAAGAGACAGCCCATGGACGGAGGAGAGATGTGTATAAGAGACAGCCCATGGACGGAGGAGAGATGTGTATAAGAGACAGCCCATGGACGGAGGAGAGATGTGTATAAGAGACAGCCCATGGACGGAGGAGAGATGTGTATAAGAGACAGCCCATGGACGGAGGAGAGATGTGTATAAGAGACAGCCCATGGACGGAGGAGAGATGTGTATAAGAGACAGAGATTAGACAAGACTTGATTGTAAAATTCTCTGAACATTCTTCAGAAGGGCTTCAAGAATATAATAAAATATATGAAGAATCGTACTGAAAAGACCGTGGCTGAGGCTTGGACGTCAGGTTTTGATAATCGGGGTCTTTCCAGAGCCACATGTATACGTGTGTCACAGTGACCACAAGTATTAACGCCAGAGTCTGGCAGCACATTTTAAGTTTCTTTTTCTTGAGCAGAATGCAACATAATTCTTTTTTTCTTTTCCTATACGAAAGTAAAAAAAGAAAAAAGTTGCTACTACTACTATTTTGAGTGTTAGACCTTGCTTATAGATTACATGGGGGAAAACATGCCTTAAATGCTGATTATCAGCATTTTCTAAACTTCCTCTATACGCTCTGTGAAAAAAGTATACTGTGGCCACATAAATGGGGAACTTTTGGTGATTCACAATTGAATGGGTTTCCTGACTGGATAACTGTTCTTTAAAAAGCTAGTGTGTATTATAATAAGCAGTATAGCATGTACTTTTTCCTAAACTTATTTGAACATGACATCCCTCTAAACTGGTGGTCTTGTGAACATAGTTGGGAGTAAACATTGCTCTAGGTAAGTAGTGTTCCAAAGTGCTGTCACACTATTATTGGAAATATTTGTATTTTTATAAAATTAATATAAAAATTAAATATGGGCTTTGTTTTCGTTTTTTCTAAAGTTGCTTCTTGAGTATTGTTTTGACATAATTTCTTATTTTGTACTAAACTGCCGGTTCAAATAATAGGATGAGTAGATCCTAAGTAAGTGAATTTGGAAAATGTTAATATTCTTAGAAACTTTATGTACAACTGATTTTTGAAAGAAATAGAAGTTAGAGAGCCATGACTCATCTGTTCACATTGAACTATTCAGTATTCTTTACCTGCTTGATTGTTCTTTTTGTTCTGTTGTCCTGTTAGTTCCTGTTACTGAGGGTGTTTGATCTCTTCGTTAATGCAGTATGCGCAACAGAAGGTTTATAGAGGGCAAGAAAAAGCTTTGAACTCCAGCGTATATTGACTGACTTGTAGCAAAGCAGTGGTACTACTTCAGCTTTTTTCCAATGGTTGGAGAAATATGAAATAAATATCAATAAATAGCAATCTGGAAAAAAAATAATTTTATGTATTCTCTTTAGAAGCACCATATAATTTTTCTGTAATACTTACATTTAACAAAAATTGTATAATTTTTTTATTTTATAGTGACAGAACTTGTAAACCTTCAGCAATCTAGATTTGTATAGCAGTGCTGTGTGTGTGTGTGTGTGTATATATATATATATATATATGAGATTTTGCTTTCTGTTTTATTTCAGTAAACTGAAATGACATTAGGAAGTTCAGATTCTTAGAATTTAATCACGGATTTTTGTGTGATCCCTCCTACACCAAATAAATATAATAAGTTTTTTAAAAACCCTAGAGTAACAGTGGTTTAGAATTGTGGCATCTCTTATTCTAAGGAATCCCAAAGTATGTAATGTAGTACCATATTAGTAGTATGTGATCAGTTAAGTTCTGTATTTTTATAGAAGTAATATATGAGCATAGAAATAAATAGTAGAGGAAAGTTTAAAAATGAAAAGTTAACATCTTTTTATGCCCTTGCTTCTTTCCTAGCCTTCATATTGAGTACTTTTTTTTTTTTTCATTCAGTAGCAGGTAATAAATCAAGGAACTTGCTCTTATATTAACAGTCAACATGTACAAATTAAGATTTCTCTAATTAAAATTTCTCATGTTAATGGTAATTGAGATTCTTTTAAAGAGTGTATATTTAGAAATCAGTTACATTTTAAAATTTAATTTGGAATTCGTTTAATTGATGGAGAATTGTTTTTAAACTATGGTTCATATTCTGAGCAAAAATAAACCAATGGTATATTTTTCCATTGATTTATAAATGTTCTTTCAACCATTTTGTTTTCTCATGGGAATTTCAAAGAAAAAAACTTGAATGAATCAATTAGAAATGTATTTACACTAAAAATTATCACTCTAAAATTTTCTCCTATTTTTAGTTTAGAAAGTGAGATGAAAGCAATCATTATTATAACAGTATTATTCATTTCAGATAGCAAGGTGTGGATTGCTTGTAGCTATTCTCTGCAATGTACTAGAATTAAAAAAATAAATTTTTATTCTGGGCTATGATACAATATTTCTTGAGACAGTGATTATAATAGTCTCATGCCAACAATGGACACCTGGTGGTCTCATTCAGGTCAAAGCCTAAAAACTCCATTGTGCTACCTTAGTAAAGAGGAAAAAAGCCTACCTAGAAGAAATCTGTGAAATAGACAATCACTAAAATATAAAGTGAAAATCTACGTAGGTTGTCTCCATAAATCTTACAGAATGAGTAAGATAAAGGATTTTTCCAAGTGGTCATCCATGTACTGACACAAAGCAATAATAAAGATGCAAAGTTTTAGAATAAAAGCCTTTACATTTCTTAGACAGAATATATCTGAAGAAAAGACATGTCATTTTTCTCTCAGCTCAGCTCAGTCGCTCAGTCATGTCCAGCTCTTTGCAACCCTGTGAATTGCAGCACGCCAGGCCTCCCTGTCTATCAGCAACTCCCAGAGTTCACTCAGACTCATGTCCATCGAGTCGGTGATGCCATCCAGCCATCTCATCCTCTGTCGTCCCCTTCTGCTCCTGCCCCCAATCCCTCCCAGCATCAGAGTCTTTTCCAGTGAGTCTCTGGTAGTAGTTATAATCGCTACTTATCAAAAATATTTTCCTAGATACTTTTTCTTGTCTTCTGCAATACTCAGTGACATCTTGCTAGGTATGGTACCTCGAATGTCCTATTGACTATTTGGTCAGATAAATAATAAACACCTGACAAATAACTTATTTTGAAGAACATTCAATGAAAGTTTAGTGCACAATTTAGTCATAGGCAAAGTACCAGGTAAAATGTCAAAACAAAATGATTTTCTGTTTTGAAGCAATGTCTTTAAGATTTTAAAATTTCTGTTGGGAAGGAATTAATTGAAAAGCTTGATACCCAGACAGATATTCAAGCTAAATCAATTTCTGTTGTGTTTCTTACATGTCATATATTTCGGAGCATTTTATGTTGAAGCTCCCACATCACATTTAATTATCTTTCATAAATAAGAGAACTTCTTAATTGCTGGTTTGCTCTTCTTAATTTAAAATGTTCTTTTTGTTTATTGCTTATAACAGGCAAAAGAACAGTTAATAGATTTTCTCAATGAACTTTTTGGTATTGTCAATATTATTTGTAATCTATGTTTTAGTGTTACTTTGGCTTCTGTGTATAAAATGGATTGGAGGGGCCCAGAATGGAAGTAGGAAGACTAGTGAAGGAGTCAGTTGATGAGTTCAGGTAAGAGAGAATAGTGGTGCTTGGTTTAGGGTGGTAAGAGTGGAGTCAGAGAAGACAGATTTGGTACATATTTTGTAGTGTGGCCTGTCCTGAGGCACTTAACAGCCTCTGCTCTCTATTTTTCTCTACCTGTAGATGAATTGCCAAGTTATAGTAGTGTTCCCAGATTTGGTCTTTACCCAGTTCAAAAAATGTTAACCATAAAATAAAAGGGATTATTTTATTTATATATATATATACACACACACACACACACACACACACACACACTTTTTTTTAATAGAAGAGATCTGGTCATTTGTTAATTACTTATTCTTCATTACTACTTATTTATCTATGGAAAGAACCAACAAGTTAGGCAAAATATTGTGTGATCGAGAGATCTTAAAGATGTGCTAGACAGAGGTGTGTGGAGCATGGGGGTACCTGGCTTAAAGTTGTTGATGAGACAAAGAGCTGCGTCCTGCAGAGAGCTCTTCCCTGAAAAAGCTTTTTTCTGCTAAAAGCTGCTTACAAAAAGATATTTATATTCAGATTTTACATTTAAAATATTATTTAGTATGGTGAGCTGAAAAAATAGAATTATTTATTGATTTTCTACCATATACCATTGAATTATATGAGATATTTACTGTAATCATTTGAGGGATGTGCTGTTCTGTCTCCTTTTTACAGGTGATTTTTAAGTTAACATCAAACCAGTGATCTAAATATTTGAGTAAATAACCCAAAACTGCACAGCTGATGGTTTGAACCTATTTCTGCATACTGGAATATGTGCATTTCACTGTGCAGTCAAGCAAAAGAGAATGAATATAGAGAGGAACTTACTGTGTATAGAATGGAGTTTAGCTGGCATTGAAATATTGTCTTTTATTTCTCTGTATGCTCTTCCTAACCCAGTGTGCTTTGGATCTCAATTTAGAGCTGTTTTTAGTGGTACCGGAAAAAGCCAGTGCTTGAAAGTATCAAGCCTTGTTATTGACTCTGTGGTCACTGGCTTGGCATGGAGTGTGGGTGGCTTCCTTCCCATCCCCATTTAAATTTTAGGTTAGGTCAGTATGCATCAGCAGAGAATGATGATTTAAAGAAGACTTATTGTTTTTTTGTTTGAAATTGGCACTTTAATGTTATTTTTAGGCTCGGTCTTGGTACTTACTATGTGGCAGTAATGAAATCATTTTCAGGATATTCTATAAGTAACTGAAAAGTTAAGGTATTGTATATTTAGCATGAAAGTAAATAGTGCAGACAACTGAAGTTGGGATTATTGTAAGCACACTAAAGAAATAAAGTGTCCAAACTGATGTTTACTTACTGGGAAGTGATGTAATGACCCAGGCTAGCTGAAAAGAGTAGGATTCCACTTGTATTCCAAAAGAATGCATTGTAACTTTACATCAGTAATACTTCATTAATTTCAAGATGGCATAGCAATAAATATTTTGAAGGTGTCATGAGACTAGTTGGTAATAAACTTAATTATAAACAATTTTATTAAAAAGAAACATAGTACCATATTGTAAAAGACTTCAAAAAATGCAAGTAAAACATTAGAAATCTAAACAGTTAAGAACTGATTAAATAATATGAATTAATACTAAGAATAATTATTCTGATTTACAGTGTTCAGATAATCAGCATATGGAATTTTTAAATGTACATATTTAACTTATTTCATAGAAATGTTATTTTTAGCTTTTGGAAAGAATTAAAAAAATTTTTTTGTGTTAGTGTTTTTTGTTTTAACGTAAAGGAAAAATCACTCTTTTGAATTATGTAGTCATCTTTACAATACAATATAGAGTTTCAGCACCCTCTTGATTCCTTTATGCCCCTTATGCCAGCCTTCATGCGCCCTGCCAGGCCTCGAACCACTGTTCTGTTTTCTACTTCTGTGTGCTGTGCTTAGTTGCTAAGTCATGTCTGACTCTGCAACCTATGGACTGTAGCCCGCCTGGCTCCCCTGTCCGTGGGGATTCTCCAGGCAAGAATACTAGAGTGGGTTGCCATGCCCTCCTCCAGGGATCTTCCCAACCCAGGGATCAAATCCAGGTCTCCCACATTGCAGGCGGATTCTTTACCGTTTGAGCAGGATATCATATAAATGGAACTATACATAAGTACCCTTTGAGTTTGACTTCTTTCACTTAGCATAATGCATTTGAGATTCAATCGTGTTGTTATATATATAACATATATATACATAGTTGTTATGAATTCCTTAGTATTTTATCCTAAGGAGCATGTCATCTGTGAATAAAGAAAGTTCTGCTTCTTTTCCAGTCTTGATACTTCTTGTTTGTTTTGCCTTATTACATTTGTTAGATACCTGAGCAGAGAGAGTAGATCTTGGCATGTATGTGTATTGTTCCCCTAAACGTAGTCAATCATTATTCTCTTGTTATTTTCAAGGTTTTCTAGTCTTTCACAGTTTAGATTGCTGGGAGAAATATCAATAACCTCAGATACACAAATGACACCACCCTTATGGCAGAAAGTGAAGAAGCACTAAAGAGCCTCTTGATGAAAGTGAAAGAGGAGAGTGAAAAAGTTAGCTTAAAGCTCAACGTTCAGAAAACTAAGACCATGGCATCTGGTCCCGTCACTTCATGGCAAATAGATGGGGAAACAGTGGCTGATTTTATTTTTCTGGGCTCCAAAATCACTGTGGATGGTGATTGCAGCCATGAAATTAAAAGACATTTGCTCCTTGAATAAAAAGCTATGACCAACCTAGACAGCATATTAAAAAGAAGAAACATTACTTTGCCAACATTACTTTGTCCGTCTAGTCAAAGCTATGGTTTTTCCAGTAGTCATGTATGGATGTGAGAAGCTGAGTGCTGAAGAATTGATGCTTCTGAACTGTGTTGTTGGAGAAGACTCTTGAGAGTCCCTTGGACTGCAAAGAGATCCAACCAGTCCATCCTAAAGGAGATCAGTCCTGGGTGTTCATTGGAGGAACTGATGTTGAAGCTGAAACTCCAATACTTTGGCCACCTCATACAAAGAGCTGACTCATTTGAAAAGACTCTGATGCTAGGAAAGATTGAAAGCAGGAGTAGAAGGGGACGACAGAGGATGAGATGGTTAGATGACATCACCGACTCAATGGACGTGGGTTTGGGTGGACTTTGGGAGTTGGTGATGGACAGGGAGGCCTGGCGTGCTACCATTCATGGGGTTGCAAAGAGTCGGATGTGACTGAGTGACTGAACTGACTGACAGTTTGATTATGATGTGTATAAGTTTGAATCTCTTTGTGTTTATCCCACTTGGGTTTTATTGAGCTTCTTGGATCTTCAGTGTAATATTTTTCATCAAAATTTGAATTTATAGCCACTATTTTTAAAAATATTGTTTTTCTTCCTTTTCATCCTGCTTTCCTTTTTATGGGAATTCTATCACACGTCTTTGCAGCTGGTTTTATCCTACAGATCTCTAAGACCCTGTTCACTTCACTTCAGTCTTTTTTGCTAGTTTCTCTTTGGATAAATTTTGTTACCAGTTTATACTGATTTCTTATCTGCTTATTCAAATCTGCTGGTAAGGCTTTCTAACGAATTTTCTTTTCACTTGTACTTTTCAACTCAAAAATTTCCATTTTCTTGTTTCTTTTTATTGAGAATGTTTTCTGTTTTTTGAATCATTGTCATAATTTTATCTCATTCTTTAAACTTTTTCTTTTAGTTCTTTTAATATATTTATTATAGCTGCTCTTTATTATAGCTACTGTCATTGTCTGATAAATCCAACATCTGGGTCCAGTTCGCACCAGTTTCTGTTTTCCGTTACCCATTTTTGCTTGAGTTTGGGTTGTGTGTGTATTAGTCACTCAGTCGTGTTCGACTCTTTGCAACCCCATGGACTGTAGCTCCTCTGTCCATGAAGTTCTCCAGTCCAGAATACTGGAGTGGGTAGCCATTCTCTTCTCCAAGGGATCTTTCACACCCAGGGATCAAACCCAGATTTCCTGCACTACAGGCAGCTTCTTTACTGTCTAAGCCACCAGGAAGCCTGAGCATGAGTTATGCTTTTCTGTTTTATTGCATGTCTTCTAATCTTAAAAAATTGTACATTAAAAAAAATATATTGTAGCAACTCTGGATCCTGATTATTTTTTCCTACCTGAAGATTGTTGCTATCTATTTTTTTGTTTATCTTAGTAATTTGCCTGGGCTAACAAAACATGAAGTTCAGTTCCTCCACAGTGTATGACTGATGTCTCTGTTTTTTTGATTTTTTTTAATTAATGTTTTTGCTTTAATTTTTAAACCTATATTTTTATGATTTGGCCCTGTGTCTGTGTAACGTAGTAGTTGAACACCTTAACCTAGTAAGGCTCTATGCCGTGTGTTTGGGTTCAGAAGCACATTTAACATTTAGGCAATTTTTAAGTTTCCCCAGCCTTTGTTTTCTGTTGAGTCTTGTGTTGTCTTCTGTTCACCTGTGCAAGTTCATGGACCTGGGATATATAAATAGCTTGAGCCCTCTGTGGTCTCCCTTGAGCTTGCTCACCACTCTAGTCAGCCTGGGATATGTGGAGAGTCTATCAAATGCTTTCTTACCATTTTATATCCTGTTCCTCCTTCTTATATTTTTGGCTCATCTGCCCTTGCTTGTGCCAACCAGCAACCCCTCAGCTGATAAAAGTATTGGTCTTCCATGTTTGCTTGTGACCAAGATTCCTAATTGTTATTGACAACAGTACTGGGTATGGGTTTTTCACTTTCATTCCAAATTAACCCTGTGACTTTTGTTCCAAGTTAGCCCACTCCATCAGTAAAGCTGTTCGTCATTTGCAGCCTACCCTGCCATGTTGGAACTATTATCCTAACCAAGCTGGATAGGAGAATGGGAACCATCCAAAGGAAGCATGCCGCAGATTTCTGTTCTTCATTCATATCCAAAGTGCAGTAGTTTTTCACGAATAAGTTATTCTCTGTTGAAAAGCACAGGTCAGTTTTCAGAGTGCTGAAATTGTTGCTTTTGATAATTTTGAGTGATTTTATAGTTGCTTTTTTCAGTAGAGGATTTGACATCCTCTTCATTCTATTATACTAGAAGTTCCAGCTTTGGGGGGTATTGTTTTCATGGTATATGGTTGTATTATTTATGTTTTGTCCATCTATGTATTTATACTTAAAATGGAATCCTTTTAGATAGAATATACTGAGGTCTTATTTTAAAGTGCAGCCTGATAATCTGTTTTATTAGGTGTTAGGCTGTTCGCTTTTAATGTTATTATTGATCTTGTTAGATTTAGGCCTGTCATTTTGTTATTAGTTGTCTATTTGTAACATCTGGTTTTATTTCTTTGTTTTCTTTTCCCTGCCTTTTTTCGTATTATTTGAGTGTATTTTTGTTTTCTGCTTTAATTCATTTATTGGCTTTTTAGGTTTATCCTTTTTTTTTTTTTTTTTTGGCTTTTATCTTATTTTTAGTTATTGCAGTATACCAATCTTTCAAAATTGCTTTGGAACTACTTTTACTTTACCCCACTATTCTTTGTTGTACTTATCCTAAGTAGTTTATCATATATTGAAATGCTTTCAGCAGTTATGCATAACAACTTAAAAAGAGAAAAGTGATAGTTTGTTATATTTACCCAGATATAACTCTTAAATTTGAAGACATAATTCTAAAGCTTCAAAACTTAGGTTAAAGATATAAATTTTCAAATTTAAAAAGCTCAGCAGACCCCAGATAGGATAAATTCAAAGAAAGCCATTTACAGATACATCATAATCAGTCTGCTAATGACTAAAGATAAATAACCAATCTTGAACACACCTATAGAAATAATGATTCAGATAATTGTAGATTTCTCCTCAGACACCATGGGAGGCTGGAAGATAGTGGAACACCATCTTTAAAGTACTGAAAGTAAAGAATGGTTAGCCCAGGATTCTGTATCTAATGAAAAGAATTTCTGAGAATTACAGTGATAATAAAGACATTCCCAGAGAAAAGGAAAGCTAAGAGAATTTGTTGCCAGCATACCTGCTCTAAAAGAAATAAAATTTCTTCAGGCTGGTGGAAGTGATATGATCAGGAAGCTGGGATCTTCAGGAATGAAGAAAGAGCAGCAAAATATATGAGTATCCTGTTGTCCTGGCCTCAGTGTAGCGTCTGAATTTGACCAAATTTGCTAGATTTCTGATTGGCTAGTAGCTTTCCAGTTTTTAACCTGAGCCCATACTTTGGACTCTGTTTCTGTATTCCTGTGTGATACGTTACCACCCCAGGTTTATTTCCTGTCTCTTGTGTTTAAGTTAGAATCTTAGACAAAGTTTGTTTTGACTCTATTGTTTTCTAAAAATGTGCTTCCCATTAGCTGAGCTTAACAAGTATATATTTTTTTATTTTGTTGAGATAAAGATGCCACATATAGTCTTATATTTGTGGCCTATTGTAAAATGGTCATGAAAATTATGTTTAATTCACTTCTCCTGAAAGGCTATTTAATTTTATTTCACTCTCTTTCCCAAATACTTTCATAGGATGACAAAATTATTAATTTCCCAACCATATTATATATAGTATTCCACTCAGTATTGTAATTGGAGTAATAATTAGCTCACTTTTCTTCTAACAGATGAAAAGACCTATATAGTAAGCTACTTAGACAAAAATGTTCTTTGTTACATTTGTTCATTTAATGCAGTCCTGCATGTTTAAGTCTTATTCATAACTTATAGGGGATAAGAAATGTCAGCTCTCTTTCCTCTTCCCACTCCTTAGTATTTTGACCTTTTATTCATACTGACACTATGTATTATTTTCTTTGTCACAAGTGTTGTTAATTTTAATATCTGAAAATGTCTGCCTGTCTATCAAAACAAAGTATGAATATTGATCTGTTAAAAAGTAAATAATCAAATTATAGGAAACTTAAATTCATAATCACTTATTTCCTCATTTCACAATACAATAAGATAGTACTGAATCAAAATGATGGGCAGTCGCAAGCCTAATTTTTTCCCTGCCCCCCCACACCCCCGCCAGCCTTAGTAATTTTTGCAACCATGTCAAAACACTGTTTTATGCATTTAATTATTTTTGAACTAATAATGAAAATAGTTTATTTTGCTTGCTCCCATGTTATTTTTGATGGATTTTTCAAATTCCTTTAAATAGGGGGGTTTATAGGTACAATAATTTAGAAGTATTGACATACTTAAATTTTTTTTCCTACAGAAAGAATGTTATTAGCATTGATTGACTTAGAGTATAATAGCGTAGAAACTTGAAAATGATCTTTGATTTTTTCCTGTTTCACTATTTTCCATTTCCAACCAAACTTACTCTCTGCTTTTCTTAAAACCTCTCTGGAATTTACCTTTAATCTCTATCACACTGCCTCTGTTCTCATCAGCTGTCTCCTTGTTTCCCTATCTGACTCTCTCTTTTCATTTCATTGCTTTCTGCATATTTACCATTTTCATATTTCCAAAAGAGCCCCTTCATCCTTTGAGAATTTTCAAGAAGTGTTATGTTCTTAGTGTAATAAGTTCAGACTTCTCTCACCAATATTCGTTATCATCCATGTCTCCACCAAGCCCTCTGTATTGAGCTTATTTTCTCCTTTTTTTCCCATTGGTATCTTTGGTACTTGTCAGGTCTCAAGTAGTCATTGTGCCTGTTGTAGTTGTCTTTTTACTTGCATGCCTTTCCTCATGCTTTCAACCCCATCTCCATGCCTGGCTTGAAATGCTATATCCATTTTCTTTTTGACCTATTCATGTTCTCATTTCCTTCGATAAATTTTGCAAAAGCATCTCCAGCCCATCATCTAGCTCTTCCCCCCCAGCCCCCCGCCCACCTCCCCCCGCCGCCAGCTCCTATCACACAGTGTCTTTTATGTGTACTGTGATTCTCAGTGGCAGAGATCTTGTCTTGTTCTTCTCTCAGCACTTGGCCTCCGTGGTGGGTAAGCCGATTGGTTGCATTTCTGTCCCATTTCACTCCCATAATAACTTCATAAAGTGAGGTCAGGAAGATTCCTGGTTTCTTTTTGTTTTCGTTCAATTCTAAAATATAATTCTTCTGTCAATTCCTTCACCCTCCATGCCCCATCAGAAGCAATAAGAACAGATAGGCAGGAAGACTTCGCTAGAGGAACTACTGTGCTAATGGAGCCAAGGGTGAAATTGACCCCCTTGTGCATCAGTTTGGTAAAAATAGAACAAAACTCTTATTGGGAGTCACAAATATTCACTGAATCCTGTCTCCTGTCTTCAAATATGTCTTTGTGCAGTATTGGGGAAATTAGAAAATAAAGTGTGAACTTCTCAGCTTATCACAAATCTCTTCTAGATATTAGTAAAATAACTAGAAATTAATATATTTTTGCACTTGTATTACTTTTATAAAAAACAGTTATTAAAAATGTTCCTGTTAAGAGTGAGTCCATAACAAAGACTGGCAAACTTTTTTGTAAATGATGAGATACTAAATATTTTTAGGCTTGGCAGGCCACCTATAGTCTCTGTCATATATATAGACACAGACATATATGTGTATATGAAGTTGTTGTTGTTGTTCTTGTCATTGTTGTTGAATTTCACCACCCTTAAAAATGACCAGTCTTAGCTTGCATGCATTACAAAGTGGACCGTGGGTCCGATTTTGCCTGTGAGCCATAGTTTACCAAGCTGTTTGCCAATAAGAAAAGCTAATCTGTGCAATTGGACATCTAAGAGGGCAGAAGATTTTCTCTCCTATGAGAGAAATGAGAAGGCATTGCTCATACTAATCCAAGGCCTGAACAAACTGGAGTGTATCCAGAGGGGTGTGTTCAAGTGGCCGGATCATGAGAAACCTTAACCTGAGAGGAACAACCTGTACGACAGGTCAGGTTAGATGAGAGAGAGGGCATTGCAGGGGTCCTCAGCGCGGGAGTCCCGTGAAAGAGAGGAGCAGGCGTGTCCTGCATAGTGCTCCCTGTAGCGCCTCGGATGAGGCGTGCAGTCCTGGACAGAGTCACGGCCTTCCCGTTAGAGACTGGCTAGCAGAACCTCCTTTGCTCTGAATGCTTCCTGGCGGTTTTCCCTGAAAAGGATGGAATACCTTGTAAAGAGCTCCCCTCCCGCCCACCTTCAGCCAATGTCAGTTAATGTATGACAGGGACATAATTGTACGTGTCATGGAATAGATTACAAATATAGGCACCAATAATAAAAGAATATTGGCGTTAAATGGGAGGATTTCCTTTGGGTGGAATTAAAGTGACTCTTCATAGGAAATGTATATTTGGGGCTTTAAAAGAGGAACCACACGGCTGGACAATATCTAAAAATGTTACAATAATTGCATAGTATTACCATAATTTTTACTATGGTGAAAATTTCAAAAGCTGTCCTCGTGTTTAGTCCAGAAATGTTCTACTTAGTTCACATGAACAAGGTGCACTTACTGAGATACTGTAATATATATATATTTAGGTCTTCTACTATCTACCTCAATAGAAGGTAAAAAACCACTAAAGTAGCAAGAACCAGACACCATGAAGTGATTGTAATTGTTCTTTCACATTTGCAGTGACTTTTTGATTCATCAGGAAGCAGAAGCCATAGTAACAGACTTGGCCCAGGTTCATGGCTTTGTGTTTCTCCTTTCTCCATGACAGCACTTTTCCCCTGTTAGAAAAATTCTGGCAGACTAATTTAAAGATATCTACTTAGGTTGGATTATTTGCCTACTGGACCTAAATCCTGCACTTCAGTCAGTATTCATGTCTGTGGAAGTAGTAGCAGCTACTAATTTTATTTGGTTGAACTGTTACAGTATTGATTTATTTTATTTATTTAATTAATTCATTTAATCAGGATGCAATTTATCTTAATTTTGATTTTGGTTGTAGAGGTTGGCGATTTGAAGGAGCTGCAGACACTAGACATTTCTACCAATCGTTTGCTAACTTTACCCGAGAGGCTTCACCTGTGCCTTTCTCTGCAGTACCTCACTGTGGACCGAAATCGTCTATGGTGTGTGCCGCGCCACCTCTGCCAGCTGCCCAGCCTCAATGAGCTCTCCATGGCTGGAAACCGTCTTGCATTTTTGCCACTTGGTAAGTAATCCTATTTGTATGGAAATGTAAAACATCTAAAGAATAAGATGGAAAGCCTTTGTTTCCTTGACTGGGAAGGATTAGTTAGTTTCCTTTATTGTGTTTATGCTGAAGATGCTTCTCTAAATTCATTTTTGCAGTGAACAAAGCATTATTCCCAGTTAACAAGTAAAGTTTATTTCTGTTATGGATTTCATAGTTTAAAAAAACTGTGTGAAAAATTTATTTAGAAAAAAATATGAAATATGAGATGATTTACTCAGAGAAAGGAATTAAAATGTATGTATATATAATATGCAAATACATACTATATATGTATATTTTATATATGTAAAACTATAAAATTGACAAGTGGTATTGAGGAAGATGAAAGAATAGCTACTGTACAAATATATCTGCTTAGACATTAGCTTCCATGTAGAAAAAATGTCATTGAGTATCCTAATGATTAGTATTGCCGGACAACCAGACTAGACAATTTTAAAGACTTTGGAACTGCCTGCTGAGCTAGAAATGTCACCCTGGCTAATAAATAACATAGTGTGCACTATAGATTTCTGTAGTAGCCCATTTCAATATAAGATGTGTTAAAGAACATAGGCCTTTAATAAAATAATGCATTAATATTCACTGAAAATTGGATTATTTTGTTAACTTGTAAGAAACAGAACTGCCATTTAAAAAAATTAAAATTTGAAGCCCCACAGAACCCTAAACTGTCAGAATAAGCATCATATGATATTATTCATAAAAGCATTTTTAAAATGAATAATTTATCTTGAGAGCAATGAAGTGAATAATTTACTAGTCCCTGAAAGGAAATATTTTCTACCATAGTACAGTGTACAAATTATTTTCAATAAAAAATATCTTTAAGAAAACTTAAATCCTGAGAGAATTAAAAATTATGAGAGATGTGTGCATCAGTTTGAGTAATAATAAATAATTACCCAATTTAAGAAGATTACTTTTCTATAAATATAATTAAATTCTTTTTTAAAATTAAGAAGCTAAAGTAAAAACCATTTCAGAAGCAAGCTCCTAAGAAATCAGAGCTTTCTTTCAAGTGAGCAAATTATTGAATATAAATTGATATTAGAAAATAAATATACCCCTGCTGCATAAACCACAGTTTGTAGAACAATTATAGTGGACAAGCACCAAGTTACAAATCTAAAGATACAAGTTCTAGACTGTCTCCATCACTTCATAGAGCATTACCTGGAGGAAATCACCAAAACCTCTCAGCTTCATTTTCCTTATCTAGAACCAGAAATCAACATTTATCCTACTTAGTTTAGAGTTATATTGAAGGTACATAAGATAGCTGTTTTTTATCTCCTCCAGCTGTGACTCCTCATCCCCCTAGTCAGTTCCGCTCATTCCTACCTGTTGTTTCACCAGGGAGACAGGCAGCATGTGCTGGGATGACAGGGGTGTTGGAGAAGAGAGGGAAGCCGTCCCTGCAGATGGCTGACCACTTGTTAACATTTGAGGTGCCAAGGGGTGCGGTGACAGCAGCAGCTGACCCGAGTGGCAGTGGCTGGTGCAAGACGATAGAAATGGCTGTGGGTGGAGGATAGAGTCCACTGCACTTTGCCCGGCTGCTTTCTGCTTTGACACCTCCCTTATGCCCTAAGGCATCTTCTCTATACACTGTGTTGAGTGCTGTTGTGGCTACGGACGTGGGCATCTCTTCTTCAGCACTCAGTGTTCAGTGGTGAGGAGAGCCTTACCGGTTAGTCTCTATCTCCAGGCTTCTTGTCGCCCCCAAAGCCTTGCTGAACTTGTTAATATGTTATCAGAGAGGCAAGAAGGTCTGCACTGGGTTCTGAGCAGGGTCCCTCCCAACATTCAAGCTCTCCATAACTCTCAGTCCTGGGACCATGGACGGCCAAAGATGCGGAAGCAGCTTCCACACTCCCTAGGGCACCATCCTAGCTCGTGAGGCTCTCAGCCGTGGCTGGACACAGGCCCGTGGGCAGGCTTTCCTCCCTGCTAGAAAGTCATACAGGCAAGAGGATCTGGTGAAGACCATCCAGTGAGAAGGAAGCAGGCTGCCTGGAGCAGTGCTCTGCTCTGGTCTCAGACCGGGTTCTTTGAGAACAGCATGAGTAAAGGGCCAGATAACTGAGACAAGCTCTGGGGGCCTTTCTCCACTGTTGGGCTGGATGGTCTTTGTAAAGAAGTGGATGAGACAACCGGAGAGCTACAGGGTGAGGTTGCCCAGAGGGCTTCAGGAGAGCAGAGACCACGTACTCTGAAGATGAAGAAGTCGAAGCTGACAGAAGTATCAGCAATCTTCTCAGTCTGATTATGGTTTTGATTTTTTGTTTTCAACACCATAGATGGTAGATTTGGAAAGGGAATTCAATTAAGTCTTTAGGAAGAAAACAAGTCCATAGCTGTCCTTCCTTCCATGGACTCTGTGTGCGTGAAACCTTTCCTTCAACTCCTTTCTAATACAGCAAAACGGTCTAATGCTAAGAGCTATACAGGACAGGGTAAAATGAGCCGGCAGCTGCTCGCACCAGCTTTCCTCAGAGAACTGAATTGTTGAAAACAGCATATAGGGACGCCTTTGTAATGTAGTTAAGTCAGATACAGTGTGAATACACATACACACAACTCGAGGGTTCAAATAGAAGGCTCCTGTGTTTAACCATGATTCTAATGTAGGAGCTGAGTGCTTATGAAATATCTTTAATATCTTTGAGATCTCTGCCTGTGATCGGAGGAATGCTACTTACTGAATTCAGTTTCTTGCCACAGAACTTTGGACAAAGCAGTTTTTAGGACAAGGCAGTTTTTTAATGGGGCTTTTATGTCAGATTATAGCCTCTTCATAAAGCAGTTACAGAAGCTATAGTACAGATGACTTAACTCACTTATAATACTATCTAAATCATTAACACCCATGGGGTGTGTTCTTTTTAAGATGGAAAGTTGTATCAAGAAACGAGGATGTTCCTGTTACAGCTGTACCATGGCAGCCGAGTGACAGACTAGTCTGCACACAGAAGCCCTGTTCCCACTGCTGACTGTCAGTGAGGAGGAGAGGAGGTTGATCGCGTGAGCCTTGTGCTGTGAGATTTCATAGAAGTCTTGTTCATTCAGTATAGCTCTGTAGACCAAATAGCTCAAAAGATGTGAGTCTCCTCTGGGCTTCTGAAAATATAGGAAAATACAAAGAAAAGGATTTTTTCCCCTAAGGTGTTTTTTTTTTTTAACTAGGTTTACTGATTGCTCTTGCATAATTAATAAACCATTATTCAGTAATGTCTACAACTTATTTAATGTTGAATAATAGATACAAGTTCCGTGAGGTTGCCCATGTACAAATTGACTGTGGAAGAGCATTCTTTAGTTAGCCCCCAGAAAGTGCTGTGTCAGCTAAACTCAATGTCAGGAACTTCTGTAGTTGAAGATAACAGAAGTTGCACCCACAATGGCAGGTGGAATTTCTGAGTATTAATTTAGAAAACAGTGAGTGAATTCTTAACCAAAAACATTTGGGAAGTGACGTTGAGATAAACAGAGTATCCTGGTGTGTGGACTCCCATGTCGTAAGCCTAAAAATTAGTGAGAAAATAGCTTCCTACTATTGGGAAATTATTTATGTTTCTAAATCAGTCCAAGAGTAGTTGTTCCATGGATATTCTAGTAGTAAAGTATTTATTTTCTCAGGAAAAGTTATTCTGTGTGCCAAGGACTTGGGCTGTGAGTAAAATGATAGCTTCTTATTACTGTGGGCTATATCCTGTAACTTTTATAGGGATATAAAACTGTACTTTTTATCACATAACAGGAGGTTACTCTAGTTTCTGTGGTAGCTGTAGTAATTTTTCCTTTGTAGGAATAGGATGCCTTGTGTAGAGTGAAAAAAAGTTTATGCCAAGTATTGGTGCAATATTAGAAAGTAGCTTGTAGACATTTTCAAAGCCCATGCTGAAATCTTTTTGTTGTTTTTGCAAATGGTATATAAATGACACAATTTTTCAACGACAATTATTTTTACTATTGCTTCTCATTCCTGCTTTCTCTGTATCTGCTTAGAAGGTCAGGAAAAGAATTGCTGTTTACTGTTTTTTAAGAAAATATTTAAATCCACAAAGTGAAGCTATTCAAACTTAAACTCCAGTATGGACACCAGATGGAAACCAGTTAGTAACTCCTTAATCTCAGACTTAGAGATGAATGTAAACTGTGCTTTACTGAACCGTGGAATGTATTTGATCTGCAACTTGAAGAAGTTCTGCATTGAGGTCATTGTTTAATGGGAATAATCTGCAAAGTTTGCAGCCTTAAATATGTTTCAGCACTAAAATGTCTTCTTCTGGTTCAGACCAGAAGCCCAGAGGTTGGAATCAGTCTTATGTTTGAGTAGAAGATATCTTCTGCTTTACAAGGAGGGACCTAAAATCATGTTCTGTAGGGATTGTTGGGCAGGTCTCCAATCAAAGACATAATGAAAAAGTAGAAAAGAAAGGCTTGAAAACAAGTTTCAAAAACTAGTAGTGGGAAGAAATGAGAGAGACGTATTCTATTAACTAAAGTTTATATAGACCCTATTTCGGGAGCAAAGTTTTAACTCTGGAATGTGTATTTTTTCAAGAAAGAGGGTGTTCAATTCTTCTTTTGAGCTCCTTTCTTTGCAAGTATTTATTTAAAAAAAAATTTGCATCCTGGTGTGACTTACTCATTTGACTTTTTCCACTATCTTAATGAATCCCCTCTGCTTTATTTTTTCATCATTTCAGACCTTTACTCTTGCCTTAAGGTTTTCTTAGGGTGTAAACAGGATTATTTAATATGATTGAGTTGATAGGATTATTTAATATGGCTTCTCTAGTGTGGGCAGACATTGACTTTCCCTGTGCCAGTGTATGAAGAGGAAAGTTCACCTAGAGTAGGTGAGCTTTAAAGGGACAAGCGTATATTTTTCTCAAAGTTTTTGGAATAGGGTTTGGGGTGAAGTGAAGTCCCTCAGTCGTGTCCGACTGTTTGCGACCCCATGGACTATAGCCTACCAGGCTCCTCTGTCCATGGGATTTTCCAGACAATAGTACTGGAGTGGATTGCCATTTCCTTCTCCAGGGGATCTTCCCAACCCAGGGATCGAACCCGGGTCTCCCGCACTGTAGACAGACGCTTTACAGTCTGAGCCACCAGAGGTAGGCAATGATTAATATGAAAAAACTGAAACTGTTTTCCTCAACTATCAATTAGGAAAAAGAATTGCTACTCATTCTTAACAAGATACAGATGTGGAACCAAAATAAGTAGCGTGAGGGCCAGATTCATGAGCAGAATCTCTGCCAGCAAAGTTTTTGTTAATTTGTTTTTTTAAATAGTGACAAGAATGTGCAGTACAAGCAAAGTCTGGAAGATGTCAGTTGACAAAAGTCAGTCATAGTTTTCAATCAAGTTCTTAAATTTAGGGAAAAAGAACAGCTGAGCAAGAGCTGAAGGTCAGATGCAGAGCGAAGACGTTTTGCTCTCAGTGCTGGCTCCCCTGGCTGGAAGAAGTGCTCTTATGTATTTCCCAAGCCTGTGCCGGACAGTCAGCCTCAAGACTCCTTCTCTAGGATCTTCTCCGAAGGAATTCTTGGTATTTCTTGAAATTGCTGTCCTAAATCTGTAAGTCAGAACCACCCCACCACTTATCTGATCTTTTAACAAAAGTGGAGGGATATTTTGTTCATCATTTAGCTCCTTGTCAGTGTCTCCTGATATCACATCTGGATGTTTGGGCATGCCTGTCCTCAGGTGCCCACTGCACCCATGCCATCTGCTAGGTAGTGTTACTTTCTGTGTTATGTAGGGGGCCCCTGCTTCTACGGAAATGATCTGTTAAGGGAGGCGGCTTAAGTAATATCATGGTGAAGGAGACAGGCACGCTTTTATTCATTTATTTCTGCTGCACTGCACGGCATGTGGAATCTTATGTTCCTCAACCAGGGATTGAATCCGCAACCCATGAAGTGGAAGTGCAGAGTTTTAACCTCTGGACCTCCAGGGAGGTCCCAGGCATCCTTTTAAATTCCAGCTCTACCATTTAATAGTTGTATGGTCTTGAGCTTAGAAAGGCTATTTAGCTTGTCTAAGTCTCAGTAATGGGGTAATGTTAATACCTACTTCATAGCACTGTTGTGAGAATTAAGTAAGATATATTTAAAACACTTGTATTACTCATAAATACTACATAAGCACCCAATCAACATAAACTACTTTTACTGTTTGACTAGACGGTAAGAAAGGGTCGTGGTAAGAAAGGGTTGGTGCAGCATGGGTCTTCACTTTTGTACCCTAAGCATCTAGCACAGTGTCATGCCCATTGCTTGTAATAATTTCTCTATTACTTGACTGTGCAATGCAAATAGAGATGCTGATGCTTGAATATTGAAACCAACTGCAGAGAAAGCCTTCAGTTATTCAGATTCATTGAAATTAATTTATTTTAACATTGATGATCTACTTGTGTAAAGTATTAAATCATAATTAAATCATAATTCACTGTGAAATATTATTTAGTAAAAGTTGAATAGACCAGAAAGAATATGATTATGTAAAAGATTAAATGGTTGTGTGTGTATGTCTATTTAGAGAAACTAGCACTTTAAATAATTAATGATTCTGAAAAAGTAATCAAAAAGTTCTGTGTCGAATGCATCATGTAAGGACTTAGTTTTAAAGATGATTTGGGAATACACTGTAAATTATTCTGAATTCATTGTGAAGAAACCCAGATTTTATAGTAAATAAAAATGTGATTGTGACTAATAATCTTAATTTATTGACCATGATAATCGGAATAACATTGATAGAACATTCCAAACAGCCTACTTCAGTCTATTGGTTTCATGTTCTGGTTTCCATTGCCCCGTAATTTTGTTGAATAGAATACATCATTCACCTTTTGATGGAATGAATGAGCTGCATGCTGGTCATTGTGCAGTAAACAGAGCCTGTTTGGTCTGGCGCATGCTGTCATCCTGTGCCTGCTTCTGCAGTGTGGTTAAAAGAGCAGCAGCCTCAACACACAGGAGCTTTTTGTTCCTTCTTCAGCCATGTGGACTGCATATGTCAGGGCCTTGAAGTCAAAACAGAGAGGGAAAGAGAATTGGAGTTTATGCAGGACTGCTAGCTTTTGCTAATTTTTAAGTAACAATACTTTGATCTCTGAGTCTGAAAGAAAAAAAGGGAAGCATTTTAGACACAGAACAGCACTTTAAAAAGCCACATGAAAAAGTTCTTTGTTGCTTTAACATTTGTGCAGATGGACAACTTCCTTGATTTATAAAATTCATGTACAGAGCAGTTTTTGCACAGGAACTTAAAAGTATTACTGCAATATCCAATATTATTTATTGAAAACTCTTGGTCCATTGAAATTAATGGAAGAAACAAACAGCTTATTAGCTAGTAAATTAATGATCTCTTCCAAAGTTAATTACTGGGTGAAGATTTTCTGTTATAAGAATAGAAGAAATAGCTCAAAGCTTTTTCTTGCAGAAAATACTTAACATTTCAACAGCATCATGATTAAAAATGTCATTCCATTGTGCTTGGGGTTTTGCCAGCTGACGGGTTTGGCAAGAGCACACTCTCAAGAGGCTGTCACAGCCCTGCCTGTATAGCCTGTGACCTTGCTGAGTGTTTAGGTGTCTTTGCCTCGCCAGCAGGCTGTGCTGTGTCAGCTTAAAGCAAGGATTGCCTGGTTCTCTTTAGACTCCTACACTCTGTTTTGTGATCGTCACTTTATATTCAGGAAAGAGGTAAAAGACTAAGATGTTGAGTACCAGCTGTTATTCAAGGGACTAGATTGTTGACCCTTCATAACAAGCTCATGTCATAGGTATTATTATCTTCATTTCACAGAGGAGGTAACTGGCTTGGAGTGTTTGATTGAAAAAGCCAGGTTTCAGAGTCCAAAGCCCATGACATCTTGTAACTTCAGTACTGCTTTTTCTTACTCTGTTTGACATTGTGTTGTTTACACAGTTTGAATGTCTGTATTAAATACTTATGTCCGTGTGACATTATACTGGTTAAAGTGTAATGTATATAAAGTATAGGTTTGAACACAGTTGATTCATGTTTTCTTTTGCCTTCAGTAGAAAACAATTCATCCTATTATGGGCATATATAAAAAATTATATCCCATATACAAATTGGTCTGGAGGTATAAACAGAAATCTTTGGAATATTGAAAACCTGAGATGAGGTCTAAACCAAACAGTATTTTAAAATCATCAACTCTTCATTTTTTTTCCCCTATAAAACTAGGATAGGAAAGAAAACTAAACTATAGAAGAACTAGCCAGTGCCAGCTTGTCTTTAACTTTGTATTGTGATCGTTACATGTAGCCCCATTCAAGTTGGTTCCTGTGTCATGTCCCACTTTGTGTCCTTGGCTTAGGGAGATGAATCACTGTCTCTAGAGGCAGTTGCCTCCAACTCTATTCTGTGCAGTTAAAGTATAGAAAAGAGTGCCTTTTGCTGCATGCCGAAGAGAATTTTCTCTTAATTGGCCTTGTACTGTAGGACATATTTCCAAATGTGTCACTAGTAATGAGAATAATAATAACTGCCATATACTGGAGAAGGATGTATGCCAAGAATTCTGCTTGTTAATTTATAAACTTTGTTAGTAGTTTTCACTAAAAGTAAGGGACAGCATTATTTTGCTCTTTATAAAAGGCTACAGATGAGGAAAAAGATGAGGAAAAAGATGAGGAAACTGAAGATACACATTTAGTAAATTGAAGAACTAGGATTCAAATCCAAGTTCTCTGACTCCAAAATTGTATTCCTGCTCCATTAATTATTAGCAGTATTCTATACTCCTTATTGTTCCATAAACTCAAATAAAGAATCTTTACCTAACCTATGGGCTCTGACAAGCATATTTCAGATCAGAGCTCATTTGTATTTTATCAGTGTAGTTTCAGTTCTTTAAAACTTTCAAACTTTTCTGTATGCCTTTAAAGTCTGTAGATTTCTATATGTGATGAAAGGGTTTGTACACATACCAGAGAAGTAGTGAAAAAATACAGAAGAGGAATTTTTAGTTAAATTTTGAGGACTTTTTCATGGCAAGTAGATTCTGGTATTCTATGTATATTTTTCCCATCTGTGTTTTATAAATTTGTAGCCTTTTATACTAGTAGATATGTTTATACATATTTACCAAAGTAGCAGTACATATTATTGTGGCAATTATTTAAAAATTCTTATGCTTAAACAACATACTGTATAGTCATTTAAATTTCACAAATTACTTTCACCTTCAATTTTAACAATTTGATAAAGTTGAGGGATTAGGCACTGTTATGCAATTTTAACATATGTACATGTCTGTAAAGCTTTTGATTTCTCCTTTTAATCTGAATTAAAGTCTTACTGAGTATTCTTGGTTATATGTTCTTCCTTTTGTCAATTTAAATATTTTGTTCCATTCCCTTCTGACTTGTAGAGTTTCTGGTGAGAAATCACCTGATAACCTTATGGGAGTTCTCTTTTATGTTACTTTTCATTTTTACCTCATTGCTTTTAATATGTTATCTTCATCTTTAATTATTGTCAGTTTGATTACTATGTGTCTTGGAGTGTTCCTCCTTGGGTTTATCCTGCCTGGGACTTTCTGTGCTTCCTAGACTTGGTTGACTTTTTCCTTTCCTGTGTTAAGGAAGTTTTCAGCTGTTATCTCTTCAAATATTTTCTTAGGTCTTTTTTCTCTCTTTTCTCCTTCTGGGACCCCTATGATGCAAATGTTAGTGTGTTTAATGTCATCCCAGAGATGTCTTAGGCTGTCTTCATTTTTTTTTTCATTCTTTATTTTAATATTCTGTTTAGTGGCAGTGATTTCCACCATCCTGTCTTCAGGTCACTTATCTGTTCTGCCTCAGTTATTGTGCTTTTGATTCCTTCTTGTGTATTATTCATCTCTGCTTGTTTGTTCTTTAATTCTTCCAGGTCTTTCTCGAACATTTCTTGCATCCTCTCCACTCTTTTTCCGAGATCAAGAATTCACTATCATTATTCTGAATTCTTTTTTCAGAAGGCAGCCTCTCTCGACTCCATTTAGTTGTTTTTCTGGGGTTTTATCTTGTCCCTTCATCTAGGACATAAGCCTCTGCCTTTTCATTTTGATTAACTTTCTGTTGATGTGGTTTTCATTCTGGTGGACTGGGGGTTGTAACTATTGCTTCTTATGTCTGCTGTCTGTTGGATGAGGGTAACAGGCTTGGGTAAGCCTCCTGAGGGGAGGGACTGGTAATGGGAAAAACTGAGTCTTGCTCTGGTGGGCAGCGCTGCCACAAAGCCAGCTTTACAACAAATGCTAAAGAAACTTCCTAAGGCAAGAAACACAAGAGAAGGAAAAGACCTAGAAAAAAATCAGAAACAGTTAAGAAAAGTAATAGGATCATTATTGTTGTTGTTTGATCACTGGGTCATGTCTCACTCTTGTGACCCCATAGACTGTAGCCTGCCATGCTCCTCTGTGGGATTTCCCAGGCAGGAATACTAGAGGCTTACCATATGTTAATAATTACCTTAATGTAAATGGATTAAATGCACCAACCAAAAGACATAGACTGGCTGGGTAGAAGAAAACATGTGCATGTATGCACTTCCACTTACCACATCCCTCTACTTAACCCCCTTGCTGCTGCTGCTGCTAAGTCACTTCAGTCATGTCCCTGTCTCTTATACACATCTAGATGTGTATAAGAGACAGACTCTTGAGAGTCCCTTGGACTGCAAGGAGATCCAACCAGTCCATTCTGAAGGAGATCAGCCCCTGTCTCTTATACACATCTAGATGTGTATAAGAGACAGACTCTTGAGAGTCCCTTGGACTGCAAGGAGATCCAACCAGTCCATTCTGAAGGAGATCAGCCCCTGTCTCTTATACACATCTAGATGTGTATAAGAGACAGACTCTTGAGAGTCCCTTGGACTGCAAGGAGATCCAACCAGTCCATTCTGAAGGAGATCAGCCCCTGTCTCTTATACACATCTAGATGTGTATAAGAGACAGACTCTTGAGAGTCCCTTGGACTGCAAGGAGATCCAACCAGTCCATTCTGAAGGAGATCAGCCCCTGTCTCTTATACACATCTAGATGTGTATAAGAGACAGACTCTTGAGAGTCCCTTGGACTGCAAGGAGATCCAACCAGTCCATTCTGAAGGAGATCAGCCCCTGTCTCTTATACACATCTAGATGTGTATAAGAGACAGACTCTTGAGAGTCCCTTGGACTGCAAGGAGATCCAACCAGTCCATTCTGAAGGAGATCAGCCCCTGTCTCTTATACACATCTAGATGTGTATAAGAGACAGACTCTTGAGAGTCCCTTGGACTGCAAGGAGATCCAACCAGTCCATTCTGAAGGAGATCAGCCCCTGTCTCTTATACACATCTAGATGTGTATAAGAGACAGACTCTTGAGAGTCCCTTGGACTGCAAGGAGATCCAACCAGTCCATTCTGAAGGAGATCAGCCCCTGTCTCTTATACACATCTAGATGTGTATAAGAGACAGACTCTTGAGAGTCCCTTGGACTGCAAGGAGATCCAACCAGTCCATTCTGAAGGAGATCAGCCCCTGTCTCTTATACACATCTAGATGTGTATAAGAGACAGACTCTTGAGAGTCCCTTGGACTGCAAGGAGATCCAACCAGTCCATTCTGAAGGAGATCAGCCCCTGTCTCTTATACACATCTAGATGTGTATAAGAGACAGACTCTTGAGAGTCCCTTGGACTGCAAGGAGATCCAACCAGTCCATTCTGAAGGAGATCAGCCCCTGTCTCTTATACACATCTAGATGTGTATAAGAGACAGACTCTTGAGAGTCCCTTGGACTGCAAGGAGATCCAACCAGTCCATTCTGAAGGAGATCAGCCCCTGTCTCTTATACACATCTAGATGTGTATAAGAGACAGACTCTTGAGAGTCCCTTGGACTGCAAGGAGATCCAACCAGTCCATTCTGAAGGAGATCAGCCCCTGTCTCTTATACACATCTAGATGTGTATAAGAGACAGACTCTTGAGAGTCCCTTGGACTGCAAGGAGATCCAACCAGTCCATTCTGAAGGAGATCAGCCCCTGTCTCTTATACACATCTAGATGTGTATAAGAGACAGACTCTTGAGAGTCCCTTGGACTGCAAGGAGATCCAACCAGTCCATTCTGAAGGAGATCAGCCCCTGTCTCTTATACACATCTAGATGTGTATAAGAGACAGACTCTTGAGAGTCCCTTGGACTGCAAGGAGATCCAACCAGTCCATTCTGAAGGAGATCAGCCCCTGTCTCTTATACACATCTAGATGTGTATAAGAGACAGACTCTTGAGAGTCCCTTGGACTGCAAGGAGATCCAACCAGTCCATTCTGAAGGAGATCAGCCCCTGTCTCTTATACACATCTAGATGTGTATAAGAGACAGACTCTTGAGAGTCCCTTGGACTGCAAGGAGATCCAACCAGTCCATTCTGAAGGAGATCAGCCCCTGTCTCTTATACACATCTAGATGTGTATAAGAGACAGACTCTTGAGAGTCCCTTGGACTGCAAGGAGATCCAACCAGTCCATTCTGAAGGAGATCAGCCCCTGTCTCTTATACACATCTAGATGTGTATAAGAGACAGACTCTTGAGAGTCCCTTGGACTGCAAGGAGATCCAACCAGTCCATTCTGAAGGAGATCAGCCCCTGTCTCTTATACACATCTAGATGTGTATAAGAGACAGACTCTTGAGAGTCCCTTGGACTGCAAGGAGATCCAACCAGTCCATTCTGAAGGAGATCAGCCCCTGTCTCTTATACACATCTAGATGTGTATAAGAGACAGACTCTTGAGAGTCCCTTGGACTGCAAGGAGATCCAACCAGTCCATTCTGAAGGAGATCAGCCCCTGTCTCTTATACACATCTAGATGTGTATAAGAGACAGACTCTTGAGAGTCCCTTGGACTGCAAGGAGATCCAACCAGTCCATTCTGAAGGAGATCAGCCCCTGTCTCTTATACACATCTAGATGTGTATAAGAGACAGACTCTTGAGAGTCCCTTGGACTGCAAGGAGATCCAACCAGTCCATTCTGAAGGAGATCAGCCCCTGTCTCTTATACACATCTAGATGTGTATAAGAGACAGACTCTTGAGAGTCCCTTGGACTGCAAGGAGATCCAACCAGTCCATTCTGAAGGAGATCAGCCCCTGTCTCTTATACACATCTAGATGTGTATAAGAGACAGACTCTTGAGAGTCCCTTGGACTGCAAGGAGATCCAACCAGTCCATTCTGAAGGAGATCAGCCCCTGTCTCTTATACACATCTAGATGTGTATAAGAGACAGACTCTTGAGAGTCCCTTGGACTGCAAGGAGATCCAACCAGTCCATTCTGAAGGAGATCAGCCCCTGTCTCTTATACACATCTAGATGTGTATAAGAGACAGACTCTTGAGAGTCCCTTGGACTGCAAGGAGATCCAACCAGTCCATTCTGAAGGAGATCAGCCCCTGTCTCTTATACACATCTAGATGTGTATAAGAGACAGACTCTTGAGAGTCCCTTGGACTGCAAGGAGATCCAACCAGTCCATTCTGAAGGAGATCAGCCCCTGTCTCTTATACACATCTAGATGTGTATAAGAGACAGACTCTTGAGAGTCCCTTGGACTGCAAGGAGATCCAACCAGTCCATTCTGAAGGAGATCAGCCCCTGTCTCTTATACACATCTAGATGTGTATAAGAGACAGGAGTTAAATTCACCCATTCCAGTCCATTTTAGTTTAGAATGTCGACATTCACTCTTGCCATCTCTTGTTTGACCACTTCCAATTTGCCTTGATTCATGGACCTGATATTCCAGGTTCCTATGCAATATTGCTCTTTAGAGCATCGGACCTTGCTTCTATCACCAGTCACATCCACAGCTGGGTATTGTTTTTGCT
Organism: Pseudois nayaur; assembly: GCA_003182575.1. Taxonomy (NCBI): domain Eukaryota; kingdom Metazoa; phylum Chordata; class Mammalia; order Artiodactyla; family Bovidae; genus Pseudois; species Pseudois nayaur. The sequence goes on along the minus strand of NIZD01131966.1, from coordinate 1,972 downwards.
TTGGCTCTATCCTTTCATTCTTTATGGAATTATTTTTCCACTGATCTCCAGCAGCATATTGGGCACCTACTGACCTGGGTAGTTCCTCTTTCAGTATCCTATCATTTTGCCTTTTCATACTGTTCATGGGGTTCTCAAGGCAAAAATACTGAAGTGGTTTGCCGTTCCCTTCTCCAGTGGACCATATTCTGTCAGACCTCTCCACCATGCCCACCTGTCTTGGGTGGCCCCACAGGGCATGGCTTAGTTTCATTGAGTTCGACAAGGCTGTGGTCCTAGTGTGATTAGATTGACTAGTTTTCTGTGAGTATGGTTTTAGTGTGTCTGCCCTCTGATGCCCTCTTGCAACACCTACCATCTTACTTGGGTTTCTCTTACCTTGGGCAAGTGCAGCCCTGCTCCTTACCTTGGATGAGGGGTATCTCCTCACCGCTGCTTTTCCTGACCTTCAACGTGGGATAGCTACTCTAGGCCCTCCTGTGCCCGCGCAGCCACCGCTCCTTGGACGTGGTGTGGCTCCTCCCGTCCACCACCCCTGGCCTAGGGCGGGGGGTTGCTCCTCCCGGCCACCACCCCTGGCCTTGAACGCAGGGTGGTCCTCCCAGCCACCGCCCCTGACCTTGGACACAGGGTGGCTCCTCTTGGCTGTTCCTGCGCCATCACAGCCTGGCACTCTCGGCCGCTGCCCCTGACCTCGGACGTGGGGTAACTCCTCTTGGCCACCGCTCTTTGGACATGGGGTCCTCCTGGCTTCTGCCCCTGCCTCCGACGTGGGGTAGCTCCTCTCCGCCGCAGCCGCCTGCGCTTAGTGCGCCGGTCGGTCGCAGCCGCCTGCGCTTGGTGCGCGGGTTGGTCGACCTGGGAAGGGCACAAAACGCAGGCGCAACCTGGTCTGGGCCTCTGAGGACTACCCGAGTGCCTGAACCTAAGCGGCTAGACCTGGGAGGTGCATGCAGCCCACGGTCGGCCTCGGACGGTTGCCGGCAGAGCAACCTAGAACCTGAGCTGTGTGTGCCGCGAGCGGGGGCAGGCCCAGGGTGGCTTAATTGTATGTAATTATTTAATATTTTTTGGTTTATCGTGTTTCCATTATGGCTTGCAGTTGTGATTATCTTTTATTTTCTTTGACTATTGATTGTGAAAACTGATAAATGTCTTTTACTGTTGTGATTATGTAATTTATTATTTATGTATTTATTTAATTATGTAATTTATTTATTATTTAATACCATTGTATTATGATTAGTCAACAGATAATAATAGAATTCTGTATCACTAAAACTACCATTTAATAGAAAAACGTGATATCACTTTTTAAAATCCAGATGGACATCAGAATTAGCTTGGAATTTTTTTGAAAACTATTGAGTGCCCAGGTAGTATTTTTTTCTCCAAAGCTCCAGATGTGATTCTAAGAGCAGTGACATTTAAAAACAACTGGACTGTGTGATGATCTTTTGCTTTCATCTAGTTTGTTTCACTTTTTCTGTTTCCTATTCAGTGCTGTCATTTCATTTAGTTATTATTTTCCAGTTTCTCTTTTTTTTGTTGTTCTTGTTCAAGATTTTGTCTTACAGGATAAAAGATTTCGTGTGTGTTGTGTGTGTGTATGTATAGTATGTACAATATATTTTAGGAAGCGAGTTTTTGTTTAGCTAAAAAATTTGACATTTTTAGCTCCACTTGTTTGACTAAGTTTGAATGTAATGCTTTAGTTCAGTTCAGTTCAGTTGCTCAGTCATGTCCGACTCTTTGCTACCCCATGAACTGCAGCACACCAGGCCTCCATGTCCATCACCAACACCCAGAGTTCACTCAAACTCATGTCCATTGAGTTGGTGATGCCATCCAACCATCTCATCCTCTGTCATCCCCTTCTCCTCTCGCTTTCAACCTTTCCCAGCATGAGAATCTTCTCAAATGAATCAGCTCTTCACATCAGGTGGCCAAAGTATTAGAGTTTCAGCCTCAA
>NIZD01131964.1:0-11823 GCA_003182575.1 Pseudois nayaur | reverse complement strand
GTGTACACCCGTGGTGGATTCATGTTGATGTATGGCAAAACCAATACAATATTGTAAAGTAAAATAATAATAATAATAAAATAAATAAATAAATAAAAGAACAAATGATTTGAATATTTTCCTGGGAGAGTTTATTACATCCACATCTACCAGTAAAAATTGTGTTGATCTGGAAAATATTGTATATCTCAAGGTAGCCGTTTTCTCTAAGATCACGTCAAAAGATCACGTGTGGCAATTTTCATCTTTTCCTCTGCTCCAGTGAAAGTTTAGACTGGTGCCATCGACAAAACCCCAGTTGCTCTCTGCTCAGCCTTTCAGCTTTTGTCCAAAACACCTGCATTAGGATTGATGGCCCAGTAGGCAGAGGACAGAGTTTTGGCTTCCATGTCAACACCTCAGTTCAAAGGTAAGCAGCAGGCATCTTTTTTTTTAGAGCAATATCCTAATTGGAATTCCATGTAATTACAAAATTTTTGACATTTGCCATCGCCTTTTGTGCACCTGACAACTTTGAATCCTGGTTCTGTATCTGTATAAAGAAACAGTCAACGTTAGCATCATAAGACCATCTCAAGGACCAAACACTAGTTATCTTAACCTAAAGGCGTACGGTGGAGAATGGCAAGGGATAGGAAATAGACTTCTTTGTCTACGATCTACCATCAAACTCAGATCCTTGATTCTGGCTTAAAAGTCACCTTCACTCTCCCTGAAAAATGAACTTTCAATTCAGAGGCAATTGGCAAGAGAAATGGTGAGGGATGCTTTAGGACACAAAGGTTGTACTTTAAATAATCTAGAAGTTGTGTAGAGGGACAAAGAAGGACTTGCTGAGGCCAAGTGTGATGTACCATGGCCTCACGAGACGCGTCTTAAGTGCAGAGGTCCCTGAGGAAAGTGGGTGGAGCCACCCTTCCAGGGAGATGACACACCTGGGCCCGGCGAGCAGGGGCGGCAGAGGGTAGCACTCAAAGAGTTTACAAGATGTGCTTTCTCCCCACTGCTGTGAGACAGTGCCTGGATCCAATAACTTAAACATGAGTCAAGTTACCGGAGGAACTGTATTGATATCTTACTCGGTACTTCAAGTACTGAAATTGGTAAACAAATTTTTCTCTTAAATAATATATTTTGGTGCAATGATGAAAGAAAAAGCTGGGAGACTTCCCTGGTGGTACAGTGGTTAGGAATCCAACTTGGCGATGCAGGGACATAGGTTTGATCCCTGATCTGGGAACTAAGATCCCACCTGCCTCTGAGCAACTAAACCTCCTGCATGCTGTGACTGAGACCTGACCCAGCCAAAGAAATAAATAAATTTTTTATCAAAAGAAAAAGTTGATGAACACAATGAAAGCAGAGGCACAATGTCAGAGACTTAGAAGTAAGTGGGGAAGGTTTCTGATGGATACCATGCCCAGGGTGCTGTTTTTATCAGAGGCACTTCCCGCTGATGTGAGATTTGACCATTGAAATCTGAAGAGGTGTTACCCTCTTCCTGTCCTAATTTCTGTCCTCAATAAGCCTTACAATTATTTGATTAAATCAATGAATCAATTGATCCATCAAATTATTTTCTTATCACTTCATTTTCAGAACAATAGTCTTTTTTTTTTAGCCTATAAAAACCTGAATGTAGGGAATTCCCTGGCAGTTCAGTGGTTAGGACGCAGTATTTTCATTGCCAAGGCCCTGGATTTGATCCCAGGTTGGGGAATTAAGATCCTGCAAGCCATGCAACACAGCCAGCCCCCACCCTGCAAGAAAAAGAAAGAAAGAAACCCTGATACTATCACCATAATCGAAGTCATAAACACATTCATCACCTCCAAAAATTTCCCCGTGTCCCTGTGTTTTTGTTTTGTTTTTGTTTCTCTTGTGGTGAGAACAGAAGATCTACTCGCTTAACAGCTGTTTAAATGCACAGCCCGCACCATCAGCTCTAGGCTCTGTGACGCACAGCACACCTCTCGCATCACTGAAACTTTAATCCTAACGGACAACAGTTCCACTGACTTCTCTACCTGCTTCCTCTGGGGACCCCAGAGACGTTGCTATTGTCTGCTCCTCTGTCTTTGGTTGTTTTCAACACCCCGTAAGGTTCATGGTTTCGAGTTCAAAACTGTAAGATCAAGACCAGGTATATAGCTCTGCTTCTTCCAAGAGAGAGAGTTATCTCCTCAGATCTATTAACCATCGAGTTAAACCCCAACACAATCCAAAGATTGTTTGCATTATGGCTTCGATGGCAGATGACCCCAGAATTGTCTCAACGCCACTGAGAAATGTCGTGTTTAGGGTGCCCCGTGCCAAAGCTGCACAATAGTCATCGTTAGGGATCCCTTTCTTTGGGGGATCCAACACTCTCTATGTGTTCACTCTGTGGCTTTGTCTAGTGTTCAGAGCTACTCAGAATCATCCTGTCTTAGGGGAGCTACTGTATCCCTCCAAATGCCCCAGTCTCAGGATGACACAGGTCGCTTGCCTTCAGATTCTTCTGGAATAGGCCTTTGTACTGTCTGATTGTCCTCTTCAGGTCCTTCCAGTGGGAGAAAGAAGCGACACACACCTGTCACCCAACCGAGGAGCTCATTCTCACCGCACCCACACACGAGTCCAGACCCCCACTCAATCTGCATCTCTAGTCACCAAAATGAATTCTAAAACATTCAGAAAACTAGTACCCGGAGTGGAAACAAGAGAAGATAATATTGCAGGCTCTGGGGGAAGAAGTTCTGAATCCACACGACTTTTCTGCTGCTTAGGTGCCTGTGATTTAAGAAAGAAACTCTTCAAGGAGCTGAGAGTTGCCTGACCTTCAAAAGGAGGTGATAAAGCCTACCTTCTAAGTGTATGTGAGTTCTCGCAAAGCACCCAGCACACCGCAGGTGCTCATTATACACAAATCATCGTCCTATTAATTAAAACAGGTGGGACATACTTTGGTCCTAGAAGCCTCTGGCCCTGGAATCTTCTAACCAATCAGTAGGAGCAACCGGAGGAAAGATGGCAGAGTATCTGGAGACCTTTGGCTGGCCCAGCTGCTAACAGCTCCGCCATCCCCTGGGGGGATGGAACAAGCCCACTTGTTCTTCTCAGTTTACTCAGCTGCAAAGCAGGGACAATAATAGGGCTTATCTCCTAAGCCTATCATGAAGATTAAATGAAATTATGGGAAGCAGTTGGAACAGACCCACATTAAGTGAGCAGAATGTAAATATTACCATTATTGTTTGTGATAACGTCCTAGTCTTCTGGATTGCCTCCGTAAGTCATAAGGAAAAAACGATCCAGTGTTATGATCGATTCTGTACCATAAAGGCAAGTTTATAACAATATTTTGTCCACTGAGCACTGTTTTCATGAAGCAAAGCCAATTCACCTGAGTATTGACTCAAGACATCATTGAGTGAGTGAGTGAGTGAGTGAGTGAAGTCGCTCAGTCGTGTCCGACTCTTTGCGACCCCATGAACCGTAGCACACCAGGCTCCTCCATCCATGGGATTTTCCAGGCAAGAATACTGGAGTGGGTTGCCAGTTCCTTCTCCACAAGACATCATTACTGAACCTGAAACATGCTAAGTCCTGCTCTGTGTGTTGGGCTTCACACAGTGAACGTGGCAGCTGATCTCTAATTCTCTGCTCAGGTTTACATTCTCCACTAGTTTGCACGTGACTTTGGAGACATAGGGAAAGCAACTGGGGACACAGAAGTCATGTGGTCCAGAACCTCCAGCAGGCAGATCACAGTGTGTGGACCACTCTGAGAGCATCACAGTCAGTCTCCGAGCCAACTGTGTCACACTCTGCTTGCACTCTCTTTGCCTGATGCTTCCACGTTTCACGAGACCTTCGGGGGTCCTGCCCTGGGGGGCTGTCATACCCCTCCCTAACCTTCCCCACAGGCAGAGCAGACTACGTCATGCATATATCGTCTCAGGACACTCCACTGCTCAGCCCACAGGCCCCCACAGTCACCTCCCATCCGCTCTTCCTCTGAAGGTCCTGCACATGGACTGACCCATCCCGGGCTCTGTCACTTACCCGGGAAGGGGGGCTCGCGAGGCACAAGGTAGCGCTTTACTTGGTGGTGAAGTGGGTGAGACCTGTTTGTTCCCCGTCCCGGGGATTCTTCTTGTTTCCTGGGACCCTCGGGGTCCTGGTGGTTAGCATGTGTGACTCCGGAAAGTCCTGTTTCAGGGTAAACACACAGCAGAGAATGTTCACAGACCCAGGAGAGCGAAGGGCTTATGCTCCAAGCGACGAGCGAAGAGTGGAAGTGAGAGGGGCTGGGGAGTCATCCATCAGTGGTCATGCGGGACGGACACATCCCGGGCTGCTGTCCAGCTTAGGTGACAACACGGCCTGTGCGCTTCTACACTTGCTGGGTGGGAAGATCTCACGTTAGGTGTTGTAACCACAGGAAGACGACAGCACAGACAGCGACACGGAAGCTCTGGGAGGCACAGAGGCATCCACCCCCTTGGCCATGGGGACAGGGCCACGGGTGTTTGCACACGTCCAAACTCATCACATTGTGCACATAAGTAGGTGCAGCGCCCTGTGCGAGGACCATACCTCAATAAAGCTGCAGAAGCAGCAAGGGGCAGATGGATGGAGTGGGCTGGAAGAGGGGCAAACGTGACCTGTGTGTGTGAGGGGCAGAGACAGAGAGGAGCAATGTCTGAAATGGGAAGCAGTGGAGCTTGAGTCCCCGTGGAAGTTAAGCTGAGCGGCCGCCAGGCTGTCACCAAGGCAGTCGTAGAGACCCCCTGAATGTCAAGGTCCTTCCTGACACACGCTGTCCTTCTCTGTAAGGGAAGGAGGTGCTAAAAGGATGAAAAAGCACAGTCAGCCCTGGGAGCCTCTCTCCTGGGAAGCTGCGCCACCAGCACCTTCAGAGTGTCATTGACACGACTCCCCTGGACGTCCAGTGGTTAAGACCCCGCCTTCCAATGCAGGGGGTATGGGTTTGATCCCTGGTCTGGGAACTAAGATCCCACAAGCTTCGGGGCGCACCAAAAAAAAAAAAGAGTTGTTCACAAACTCAGGCAGAGACACCTGCTGAGCCACCCACCAGGAGCTGGGCTCCCAGAGCTGAGTTGCTCAAGGCCCAGGGCACTCCTACCCTGGAAATGACCATCGCAGAGAGACCCTGGCCCTCAGGCCCAGGTCCCGTTTCTGATTTACCTGGAAAGAGCAGAACCACAAGGAGAAGAGTGGATGGAGCGAGGAATTGCTTCATGTCGCCGAGGAGGCTGCAGCCCTGACGTCCAGGGCTGGCTGAGGGCGGGTGGGCGGCAGGGAGCGCTTCCTTTATAGCCAGGCTGGGGGGTGCCGGCTGGGAGGGGCTGCAGCCGCAGTAACTTCCTACTCACAAAAGCACACAGGTAGATGCATTATTTTCCCACCGCTAGCAGAACAAACGTTGAGCCATTTTTCTCAGGAAGTAAATAATATGCCTGAATGCCTTGGGTAGGTTTAGTGAATGAGATATGTCAGGGGAAGAGGAGGAAGAGGAGAGAGGCAAGAAAAATGGCATTAAGGGAAAATCACCGGTTTCAAGTGCTGGTGGCTAAAGCATTGCTATTCGTTAAAATGACATAAATAAAGCTGTCACAGTACTGCTTTCTTGTCCTCAGAATGTATCTTCAAAAACGATGCAAGTTTTACAGTATATGGGCAACTTATTTCTACATGTTTGCTTTGCCTATAAGAAAACAACTCCAACTGAAGCAGACCAGCGTCATTTGAACTCTGGTTGGCTCTTAAACTGTGTTAAGGAGTTAGCACTGAATTTTCCAAGTATGGTAAGAGCCCTCTGGTCACATTAAAAAAAAAAAAAGTTCTTTTCCCTGAGTTATATATTTCAAAGTATTTTCCAACGGTGTGATAGAACATGGTGAGTGTTTTTGGAGACAACCCAGGAAGGGGAGCTTATTGAGGAAGAGACAAGACTAAGTCCGTGTTGACGCTGGGTGACCCGAACAGGAAGGGTCACTTTTCATTTTGGGGAGAAAGGGCACAATCAGCCTTACAGCTCATAGGTGGCATTGAGTACCTCTTTTAGGAGACACCAAATGCAGGATTATTGTTCTCATTTTAGTGGCTGTTGACATTCGTTAGCAGATCACTCTTTCCCTCCGTGTTTGCAAAATAGTGATATTCTGTATCACCCCTCCTTCATTTATTAGCTGGACTACTCACTGAAGTACAGTTTGGGCAGGAACCCCAGGTCCAGTGTTTTATCACACCTCACTTTTCTGGCTAAGGAGGCCCGGAGCCCGCACCTAGCCAGGGTCGGAAGCGCTCTCTGCTGCCATCTGCCGGATGGAACCCTCCGCATACATCCACTGAGGTCAACCCTTCTCACAGAGCATCTCTGGTTTGTCTCCCTGGAGGTCTTTGCTTTGAATTGCAGTGTATGCCAGACAAATTGCACTCAGTATTGATTTATTCCATTTTAATTAATAAAAGACACGTGTAACTATTGAGCAGAACTGCTGATCGGAAAAGAAACCCAATGTTACAAGATCAATCAGTATGATTCAGGCAAAAGAATAAAATGATGTTCACTTAGGCTTGGGGCGGACTGGACCCGCTTCTGGCTCACCTCCTGAAGTGCTCTGGGACAGTCACGTAAGCTGCGCTGCTGCCCTCCGCCGTCGGGCAGAGGCCTCTGCTCACTGCGCCTCCTGCCTCGGCTCCGCACGCGCGCGCGCCCTCGACCGGTCCTCACTCAACCGGACGGCTGGTTCCGCTGGGCACGGTCCAGCGGGACGGCCCGGAGAAGGGAGGCTCAGAGGTCTGGCTGGCGGCCATTTCTAGGAGCCAAGCTCCCTTCGGCTTTCCGTCCTTCTGAGGATTCAGTGAGTTGACATTCCACCTTTTCAAACAGCACGGATAGGTGTTGGGGCATTTTCCGACTCTGAACTCGTGTCTCTTACAGTTCCTCCGGCAGCGAGCAGTCCCGTAGCCGCATATCCTGCCTGCGTCAAGGTCACTTCCCACTAAAGAACAGAGTAAGGCAGGGCGTGATCAACTGTACCTCCCCGGAGACCCCACCGCCTCCACCGTCCTCGCTGATCGGCTTCACCATCTGCTTTGCTTCCAGCACGGCTTTATTATTCATTTATTTTTAAGTTAATTGGTTCGTGTCACACTTCTTTTTAAAATCCTTGCAAAAGTTTGCTATTAATTTTTTGTATTAAATCCAGCCAAGCCTGTTAGCTTTGGCCCACAGAGCTGGCTGCTCGGAGCCTGGGCCTTCTCTTCAGACTCCAGCTGTTCCCCAGCGGCCCTGGTTCCCCCACATCCAGAGCCCCCTGGACTCCGCGGGCTCCTGCACACCAGCCCCTGTCTGTCTCAGGGTCCCCTCCCTCACCCCCTTCCCTCTGCTTGGAACACTTTCCTCCTCTTCCCACAAATAACCTCTCTGAACCTTCCGCTGTCTACCTCAGTGTCAATGGCAGGGAACTCTGCCTGGTCCTCCTCATGTGGCTCAGTGCCCCAGAATTATTGTCTTCCTGATGCAATTTTTTTTATTATTTCATAACCTGTATCCCAAATAGTGTGTATGTGTGTGTGTGTTTTCAGTAATTTGGTCTTCTCAGTTGAATTCCAGGTTCCCTGAGTGGGCGGAGGATGTTGTGTTCATGCTCACGATTGCACACCCAGGACAGGTACACACGTGCGCTTCATAGTGACCTGCTGGGCACATGCCTGGAGAGACTGGACTGGAGTGAGTAGAGGAGTATAGGATTGGGGAGAAGGAGGTGGAATCCTGATCCTGTGACCCTTGACCGAGAGCAGAAGCGAGAGAGGCGGTTTCCTCACTCAGTGTGTGCTCTGAGGCTGAACAGTCAGCGCTCACATGACAAGCTGGTCGCATCTCACAGCGGAGCCAGGAGAGCCCTGAAGCACAGGTGATAGTGGGAAGGTGGATGGTGGGTTGGAAGAGCCTCCCTCCGGGACTTTGCCTAAGGCGGCTCTACAGCCAGTGCTTCCTGCCTTGGGCAGGAACCAGACTAATGCATTTCAGGGTAGACCCAGTGATCCTAGGTCTTTCTTATATAACGGATCACCCTCCTATGTACCCCCTTTCCTGCTTCATGGGCATTTCAAGGGGCTGCAGGTACATCAGAGCCAGGGTCACCGAGAGGAGGAGCAGCAGAGACGTGGACGGCTGGTCATGGCAGTCTGGACTCCACTCCCCCACTCTCCCCCAACATCGCCCGCGTCCTGGGGCCTTTCTCAGGCTCAGACTCTAGTGGTCACCCTGCTGCAGCCCTCAGTAGCCAAACTCAGGCAATGGTGACCAGCTCAACGTGAACATCCCCTGGTCCTGGAGGGACCCCAGACCCAGGTTTCTGTGGCAACAGGTTCTTCGTCTTGTGATCACAGGTCAAAAGTTTTTGATAAATAAATTACCACCATACTTTGACAGGCCTAGAATATGCTGATAGCAGGACTTCAAAGAGGTGTCCGTGGGAAACAGCCCAGAAAGAAAGAACCAGGAAGGAAGAGTTGAGCTAAACATGAATCCTCCAGGATAAAGAAATAACCCACGTGAATTACTGCAGGAACTCACTCTAGATGGGGACAAGGTTGGGTACCCTTTGGAGCTTTGGANCTCCAGCTGTTCCCCAGCGGCCCTGGTTCCCCCACATCCAGAGCCCCCTGGACTCCGCGGGCTCCTGCACACCAGCCCCTGTCTGTCTCAGGGTCCCCTCCCTCACCCCCTTCCCTCTGCTTGGAACACTTTCCTCCTCTTCCCACAAATAACCTCTCTGAACCTTCCGCTGTCTACCTCAATGTCAATGGCAGGGAACTCTGCCTGGTCCTCCTCATGTGGCTCAGTGCCCCAGAATTATTGTCTTCCTGATGCAATTTTTTTTATTATTTCATAACCTGTATCCCAAATAGTGTGTATGTGTGTGTGTGTTTTCAGTAATTTGGTCTTCTCAGTTGAATTCCAGGTTCCCTGAGTGGGCGGAGGATGTTGTGTTCATGCTCACGATTGCACACCCAGGACAGGTACACACGTGCGTTTCATAGTGACCTGCTGGGCACATGCCTGGAGAGACTGGACTGGAGTGAGTAGAGGAGTATAGGATTGGGGAGAAGGAGGTGGAATCCTGATCCTGTGACCCTTGACCGAGAGCAGAAGCGAGAGAGGCGGTTTCCTCACTCAGTGTGTGCTCTGAGGCTGAACAGTCAGCGCTCACATGACAAGCTGGTCGCATCTCACAGCGGAGCCAGGAGAGCCCTGAAGCACAGGTGATGGTGGGAAGGTGGATGGTGGGTTGGAAGAGCCTCCCTCCGGGACTTTGCCTAAGGCGGCTCTACAGCCAGTGCTTCCTGCCTTGGGCAGGAACCAGATGAATGCATTTCAGGGTAGACCCAGTGATCCTAGGTCTTTCTTATATAACGGATCACCCTCCTATGTACCCACTTTCCTGCTTCATGGGCATTTCAAGGGGCTGCAGGTACGTCAGAGCCAGGGTCACCGAGAGGAGGAGCGGCAGAGATGTGGACGGCTGGTCATGGCAGTCTGGACTCCACTCCCCCACTCTCCCCCAACATCGCCCGCGTCCCGGGGCCTTTCTCAGGCTCAGACTCTAGCGGTCACCCTGCCCCAGCCCTCAGTAGCCAAACTCAGGCAATGGTGACCAGCTCAATGTGACCATGCCCTGGTCCTGGAGGGACCCCAGACCCAGGTTTCTGTGGTAACAGGTTCTTTGTCTTGAGATCACAGATCAAAGGTTTTTGATAAATAAATTACCACCATACTTTGACAGGCCTAGAATATGCTGATAGCAGGACTTCAAAGAGGTGTCCGTGGGAAACAGCCCAGAAAGAAAGAACCAGGAAGAGTTGAGCTAAACATGAATCCTCCAGGATAAAGAAATAACCCACGTGAATTACTGCAGGAACTCACTCTAGATGGGGACAAGGTTGGGTACCCTTTGGAGCTTTGGAAATCCACCAAATGGTTTGGAGAGGATCAGGGAGTTTCTCCGAGTCAAACAATCGGTGTCGCCCCAGCACAGCTGGACTTGAGGCTCGGAGGACCTGACTTGCCCTCACTGTGCTGTAGAGCATTTGGCTCAGCCTTTAGGAGGTGGGAGTTAGAGTCCCTGCTGAAGCTAATGGTTTGCCTCTGGGTACACAGATTACCACAGGGGTCAGGAGATTGCCAACACCTCAGTGTAACTTAGAAACTTTCTCAGCAGTGTCCAGAGGCACCTGCTATTTGTGTTATCCATACGTTTCTGTTCTGCCTACTGAAATCACAGCATTTCTCTTCATCCTAACCCTCAGACTTGATATGAAAATTTTAGGAGTGTGAGTGGGGTCCCTTTCTGTGCAGATCGAAGGTGTTCAGGAGCAGATGGGGGGCCATCGATGGGAAGGGGAGAGGCAGGCATCTCTTTCCACAAAATCCCAAGTGAATAACTGCAACTGTCCTGCAATGCAGTCAGGACGGTTAGTGAATCCCCCAGGGACATTTAAACTCCCTGCATTTCTGAGTCATGAAGCTCGCTGCCGGGAGGTGTACACCAGCCCAGCCTTTCACTCCAGATTACTCCTGGTCTCAATCAGGGAGGGCTGAGATTAAAGATTGATGGAAGAAGGTTGCAGCCCCTGCAGGATGTTTATTCTTAGTCAAGTTTTTCTTCACCCCCTGTCCTCTGCAGTTCCCTGGGTTTCTAGCTGAGAGTCTCTTTCTACTTGGAGAACCTTGGGAGAGCAGAAGAAAAGCGGTAAGAGCAGGACAAGGATCCTCATGGTCCCTTGGTCGCTGGAGAGACACAGAATTGAGTCTGCAGGGGTCACCGCAGGGCAGGAGAGGAGCAGCTCTGGTTATGGCAGAGCGATGCTGTAGACTGCCCACGCTTGTCAAAACCAGCATTTATTGGGACTTCCTTGGTGCTCTAGTCATTAAAACTCTATGCTTTCAGTGCAGGAGATGCAGGTCTGATCCCTGGTCCAGGAACTAAGATCTCACATGCAGTGCAACATGGCCAGAAGAATTTTAAAAAGCAGCATTTCCTGGTGAGCACGCATGCAGCATGAAGGCAGGTGCTAGGGACAGCCCTAGTGGCCTGGAGACAGTGCTCAGAATGGGGGGGTGGGGGTAAGACCCTCGATGAGGAGTTGTTTGTGCCTCCACTTGTTTCCCCATCTGAAACAAGAATTGGATCTAGAGGATCTCTTGAAGATATTCTTTGATTCAGATGAAAGGACTTGCAGTTCTCTTTCAGTTCAACTGGCATTAAATTGCCCCAGGTAAATTGCAGCCTGGGGCTTCTTGTTGACATTATAGCCGAGGCAAATGGGGACGCAGTCTCTCATTCCCAGGACCACTCTGAGACAAACATACAGAGATCGATAAGCATACTGTGAAAGAGAAGGATGGTGTGAAGGAGGGAGAGAGCTCAGCACATTTCAGGGACAGAAAACCTGTGGGATAAGGACAACNAACATACAGAGATCGATAAGCATACTGTGAAAGAGAAGGATGGTGTGAAGGCGGGAGAGAGCTCAGCACATTTCGGGGACAGAAAACCTGTGGGATGAGGACAACGGGCATCTCCAAGGAGCAGGTGAAAGGGATCAGGAGAGAAAGACGCTGACACAGCATGTGCCTGCGGAGGCTAAAGGAGGGGCAGCAGGACTGGGCAGGGAGAGTCTGCAACCCTGTCTTGGGCCTGACCTCTTTGGAGGTGAGGTGGGGGCGGATCAGAAGAGCCTGGGACTGCAGCGCAGCAGACAAAATGGAGCGTCCATGGGTATAATCCATGGACTCTGCCTGAC
>NIZD01131962.1:0-13522 GCA_003182575.1 Pseudois nayaur | reverse complement strand
TGAGGTGGATGAACTTAGAACCTACTATACAGAGTGAAGTGAGTCAGAAAGAGAAAGATAAATACCATATTCTAACACATATATATGGAATCCAGAAAATGGTACTGAAGAATTTATTTACAGGGCAACAGTGGAGAAACAGACATGGAGAACAGACTTATGGACATGGGGAGGGGGAGGAGAGGGTGAGATGTATGGAAAGAGTAACATGGAAACTTACATTACCATATGTAAAATAGACAGACAACGGGAATTTGCTGTATGAGTCAGGGAACTCAAACAGGGGCTCTGTAACAATCTAGAGGGGTGGGATGGGGAGGGAGATGGGAGGGAGTTTCAAAAGGGAGGGTATATATGTATACCTATGGCTGATTCATAGTGAGGTTTGACAGAAAACAGCAAAATTCTGTGAAGCAATTATCCTTCAATAAAAAATAAATTAATTAAAAGAGAGTTACAAAAAAAAAATCCCTGTATATGTGGACCTGTGTAGCTCAAATCCATGTTGTTCAAGAGTCAACTGTAATCATTTCCCAAGGAAAGAATATATGTGGCTCACAGTATATTTGCAGTTAATATGTGCTGAGTAAATTAACACAGAAAGGGGGAAAAGTTTCCTCAAGTGTTTCCAACGCAAACTAAAGTATAAGAACCACTGTTTTCTCTAGAAAAATAAACTGAAGTTTAAAAAAAAAAAGTCAACTGTAATAAAAAAGATAATAACAAGTGTTGAGGATATGAAGAAATTGGAACCCTCATACACTGCTGGCAGGATGCTGCAACCACTTTAGAAAACAGTCTGACAGTTCCTCAAAAAATTAAACATACAGTAACTATATGACCCACAACTCCACTCCTAAGTATAGACCCAAGTGAAATGAAAAAATATGTCCACACAGAAACTTGTAAACAAATGTTCATAGCAGCATTATTCACAGTAGCCAAAAGGTGGAAACAACAAATGTTCATCAAAGTATGAATGGATAAATAAAATGTAATCTATCCATATAATTAAATATTATTTGGCAATGAAAAGAAGCAAAGTACTGATAGACACTACAACATAGACAGACCTTGACAACACTATGCTAAATGAAAGACGCCAGTCACAAAAGGCCACATACAGCATGATTCCACTTGCAGTGGATCAACACAGTCTGAGAGGTACAGGTCCACTTAAACAAGCCTTTCTTTTCATAGTAAATACTACAGTACTACATGATCCATGGTTGGTTGAATCTGCAGATATGGAGGAACACATATATGGAGAGGTGATTAGCAGTTATAGGCAGATATGTGACTGCACGAAGAGTCACACCTAACGCCTGCATTATTCAAAGGTCGACTGTATATGAAATGGCCAGAATAGGCAAATATATAGAGACAGAAAACAGATGAATGGCTGCCCATAGCTGGGAGCATAGGCGGCTTGGGGGTGTCAGCAAAGGGTGTGGGATTTCTTTTTAGAGTAATCAAAATGGTCCAAAATTGACTGTGGTGATGATTATAGAAAGTTGTGAATGTGCTGAGTCATTTGCATTATATACTTTCAATGGCTAAATTTTATGGTATGTGAATTATATCTCAATAAAACTTAATAAAAACGAATCACAATGATGAGGTATATACTCTGATAGAGGTGGTGCGAGGCATAGAAGGCAGAGGTCAGGAAAGGCTTCCCAGGATGAATAGGAAGTCATCAGTAATCAGATTGGGTTTATTTTTGGAATTAAACTCTTCACTGGTTTTGAGATTCCAGGGGTAGAGAGGCTGTAGGACAGGAGAGATCTCAGGTGTAGGGAATGTCATTCAGATTGTCCAACTCTAAACCTCCAAGTGTGGAGGGACAGGATGCCATGGGATGAGTTAGCAGGGCGGCAGGTGACAGAGCACAGTAGCCTTCGCTCCTGGCCAAATCCTTGGACTATTTCCTGGGAAAAGGAACTGATAAATGCTGAGGAGCAGCAAAAGAGCAGCCAAGGATGGGTCTAGAGACAGGACAGCCTGTGGGTTTACGTCAGCTCTGATACATTGTTGTCAAAGTCAACTCAATCTTTTCCTGAATGTTCAGCTTGAAAACTACTGCAGAGAAACCAGTCTAGGACCATTTCTTCCTGCAAGACACAGCTGACAAAATGGACAATGGAGAATAAAGTAGTTTGATACAAACTAATAAGAGTAATAAGAATAAGCAAAATCATATATAATTAAAATGTCCTGATGTCATAATGAAAAAAAAAAAATAGCCCCTTATGAGCATAGGCTAGAACCAGAAGCAAAATAATGACCCAACCCCAAAAGATAAACAATCCACTTACCACAGGAACATGGGCATTTGGCTCAAATTCTGTGGAATCAGCATCTGAAGATAAAGAAATGAGTTCAGTAACTCACCAGTAGCTGAAAAATTCTTTAAGTAATAAGAATGCTTTTCACTAAGAGGTTTTTAGAAAATCTCAGACTTACCTTTCAAGTTAAGGCAGTTTCGTGCAAACTCTATGACTGCCAGCTGCATCCCAAGGCAAACTCCTATTTTAAAAAGCACATACACAAAACAAATGAAACTATTTTGTACTGTGTCATATTTTCTGTTCGTTTGCTATCTTCTCCATCTAGAATGCAAGCTCCGAGACAGTATGTTTGCTGCTGTAGCTTCTGCCCTCAGAACAGGCATGGCAGGGGCAAGGAAGGGGTTTGGACGACCCAAACTGAAGTAGGAATAAATAAATGTGAAGTTGGAAAAGGGCAGGAAATGAGAAGGCAAGGTCCAAAAGACAAACCTGCCTACCTCCATATGTATCTCTAGATCGAGGTGTACATGTGGCCTGCAGGGCTGCCCCAGAGCACCCAACTCCTTCAGAGAATGTCTAACAACACCTCAATTCACAAGGGAGTCTCTGTGGGCTGAGTCTTCACACTCTCTCTTCTCTAGATAGTTTCATGGCCTTAAATGTGGGTTCTGTTTGCAGGCAGCCCCTGCCTGGCAGCAGGCTGGGATCCAAGGAGCGCCCACAGGCAGGCAGGGGAGTGGGAGGTCTGTGCCCAGCTGCTGAGCCCAGAACAGGCCGAACCTTCACTGCAAGGAAACAGCAGCAGCTGGGGGAGCTGGTACCTCCACTGCAGGCTGGAGCATAATGGAGAAGCCAAATGGAACTGAGCAGAGAGAGGAGAGAAAGGGACCTGCATAGGCCCAGGCCTGTTGCCACAGGGATGTACCCCTCGCGCATCTACACATTCACTGTGGCCCACCAATACTCTCCAATAAACAAATGCCAAGCAGCATTCCAGATGCTTTTACAGATATATCCAAGATACACAGGGATTCAAAGGAGAGAGCAATCAATATACCAAGCATGCCAGAACAAAAGTCAATAAGCGTGAAACAGCTGAGTGCTTTGGAGGAACTTCAGAAAGTCCCATAAAGCTAGGACATAGAGACAGTGTGTTAAAGAGAAAGCTAAAGAGCTACAAACTATTTCTGTACAGTGAAAACTGTCTGAAGAATGCTAATTATGTTTAGACAGAAACTAAACAAGATTACTTCAAAAGAAAACAGTGGAAAAAAAAAAAAAGAAAGAAAACAGTGGCCCAGGTGAACTTACATGGATAAAACAAAGCAAGGTACCAAGGTAAACTACTCCTAGCTTCTCTTTTGAAAATGGATCCCTAGTGGAGAGTGTCTAGGAAGTTAATCAAAGAACAGGCAAGTGGGGGAAATGAACCTGTTGATATTAAGTAAACGGTACCAAAGCCGGTCCGCTCAGTTCATAAACCCAGCAGCCCATGCAAGCACAGCATGAAACATGGCCTCTCCCCACTCCCTCTTCCTTCTGGACCCCCAGTTGCAGAGCTGCCTTTTGTCCCATCAATGTTCTACTACAGCCAGTTTCATTGCTAAGGAAGCCATGCTTTCCAATTTGAACAAAAGCATTGAAAACACCCAGCTCTAGTTCTTGACAGAGCTGTCTCTGTAATGTTAGATGATTTTTCTGTATTATCTTTTCTAGAAGGAGTATATACATTTCAATTTAAGCATTTTCTGATTAGAAATAACACTGTGGCATCCTATTGAGATGTTCTCTGCTTGAACTGGTAAAAGATGGAATCAGGTGGGAATCAGAAAAGGTAAGGGCAGGTTTGAACACAGGTTCTTCCTGGCGTGCTGTGATTCATGGAGTCGCAAACAGTCGGACACGACTGAGCGACTGAACTGATCTCTTCCCAGGCTCTTGCTATACAACCAGACCAGTGGTAAGTTCTTGTAGGCTGACAAATTTTTTTGGTAAAGGGCCAGAGAGTAAAGTTTTCAGGCTTTGCATGCTGTAGGGTCTCAATCTCTGCCACTGTATTGGAAAAACAGCCACAGACAATATGTAAACAAATCTGCGTGGCTGTATTCCAATAAAACTTTATTTACAAAAACGCCGTGAACCAGGTAAGACTTGTAGAATATAGTTTCCAGACCCTGTAGCAAACTATTTGGCACCTGAATGTTGAAATTCAAAATCACACTTTTCACATTAACAAACCCTATTATGTGTTATCCCAAATAGGTATCAAAAATCTAAAAAACCCTCATACTCAGGATTCATAAACGTCAGTTTTACCCAGAAAAGGAATCTTCCTTGACCGTGCCCAAGAAATTGCCTGGAGTTTTCCCAACGTTCCTCTGATTCCAAAGCCTCCTGGCACAAGAACACCACTGCAATCAACACAAGAGGAGGGGAAATTTGACATTATTTTTATTTGTGAAATTCTTGTTTTCAGATCATGTTTATTGATCCCAAATTCAATACTTGGCACAACTGCTAGAAAATATGCTTGGAGTCTATTTTCAAAATTGATTACACAATTTCACATCCTGAACTTTCTTCTTGAAATCCTCCCAATGTTATAAAGCAGTTGTGAATTTCTCACAACTGACCTTGATATACATTTTCTGATAGGTCTATACAGCACATGAGCATAGTAACTAAGAGACTTAATTCAGTTAAAAATTACACTGAAAGAATTATCTGAATAAAAATAGGTTAAGGTTCTTTTAAAAGTACTGTTATAAAAATGTTTTAAGACCTCTTACATAATCAGAAAGAGTTAAACTGGTGAAATATACCTTTTGATTGCTAATCAAGTTGTGGCACAGGAAAACTTCCTGGCTAGGAGCCACTTCAGAGACTTTCTGGATAAACACTTTCATTTGAAAACATAACAGTTCAAGAGAAAACTGGAGGGTAATGTTACCCTCACAATACAATGCCACCCCCGAGTTTTATTGATTACTTACAAAATAAAACCTTAAATCAAAAGATGTGGAAAAGAAAAAAACGAGAGGAGGGAAGATTGTCATTCTTGTACTATAACTGTATATGGAAAGCCTGTCTCTGCATCTTTCTGTAGCATCAACTCACTTTCCCGTCAATATGGTAAAAACTTCCCTCCTTTTCCTTCACTGAGCCAGAGTGATTCTAAAATCACTCTCTGTTCCTTCAGGCCTTGCAGTGGCTTCAAATCTCTAAAGCGGCTCCTAGCCAGGAAATTTTGCTGTGCTACAACTTAGTTAGTAATTAGTGAGGCCTATTTCACCAGTTTACGGAGGAGCCTGGTGGGTTGCAGTCCATGGGGTCGCAAAGGTGGGCTGCAGTCCATGGGGTCGCAAAGGTGGGCTGCAGTTCATGGGGTCGGACATGACTGAGCAACTTCACTTTCACTTTTCACTTTCATGCATTGGAGAAGGAAATGGCAACCCACTCCAGTGTTCTTGCCTGGAGAATCCCAGGGACGGGGGAGCCTGGTGGGCTGCCATCTATGGCGTTGCACGGAGTCGGACACAACTGAAGTGACTTAGCAGCAGCAGCAGCAGCATTTCACCAGTTTACTTTGAAACATGCCATGTTAGTGTTAGTGGCACGTGCAGTGGAGATGGTTTTATTCTGGGGAGGAGAAAGTGAGTTGATGCTATGGAAGAATACAGAGACAGACCTTACATATACAAAGTTACAATGCAAGAATGACAATCTTCCCTCCTCTTTTGGTTTTGTTTTCTTTCCCACATCTTTTGATTCAAGGTTTTATTTTTTTAAGTAATCAATATAACTCTTGGGGGTGGCATTGTTTTGTGCCATGAAGGGTAACATGACCTTCCAGTTTTCTCTTGAGCTCTCATGTTTTCAAATGAGAGTGTTTATCCAGAATAAAACCATCTCCATTGCATGCGCCACTAATACTAACATGGCATGTTTCAAAGTAAATGCAACGTGAATGTAGCACAAGCACCCAGAATCACAAGTACTCCAAACTATCTTTCAAGTGTACAAAAATTAGTAACTGGGGTAAGTTGAATCATTATGGAAAAATCACAGTAGCATTCTCCTAACTGGTGTGGACAGTCCTTGGTACTTACTCAGCTTTGCAGAGCTTCTGCCAAGCTTCATGGAATTTCACAGGGTCTTCAATTTCAGTAGTCTGCTCCAGATCAATGGAATCTATATACTAAAAACATCCAACAAATGTAAAAATTTCAGAAAAATAAAAACTGGAAAATACTAGAACCATCTAACACACAATTATTCAGTAACTACTTATGCAAACACTGTACAGGTCACTTAGCATAGAAGTCTTGTGGCTCTTATACAATCTTTTAGAAAGATTACAAAACCAGCTAAATAGGCACCCACAGCACAGGAAGATAAGAGTTACTATGGGCAAAGAAGAGAACACTGCGGAAGAAAGCAGGACCCACACCAGAGCTAGAGGTGAGCTGGAGAGAAGCAGGGAAGGAACACCTTCATGGAAGCTTTTGGGGGAGGGGATGTCCAAGAAGCTAAGCCCTGGAGCAGATGCAAGCTGAGCATGTGTGTGTGTGTGTGTGTGTGTGTGTGTGTGTGTCTGTCTGTGTGTGTGTGTGTGTCTGTGTGTGTGTAGTTGGGAGGCAGGTGGGAAGGTATGCAGGGTGGAGGGGTAGAGAGGGGTGGTGGTGAAAGAACAGCTTGTATGAAACTGCAGACAAAAGACAGAAGTGGCGACCACTCTGGTGACGCCCAGAGAAGTTCCATGCAGCGACAGAACACTTGAAGCGACTGAAAGGTCTGAAGGAACAGAGAGTGAGTTTAGAAACATTCAGTGAAGGAAATGGAGGGAAGACTGAAAACCAGCGGGAAACTGCTGCCAAAGTCAGGCAAGATAAACACAGCACAGGCCCATGATTCAAACAAGACTTAGGAGAGGCCACCGTCAATGAATTCTATTACAAGAAAAACAGTTATGACAATTCCTGTGTACATAACAGCCCCTATATACCTGTTATTTAGTATTTCTGTTATACAAATTACTATCTGAATATATCTTAAGATACAAAATTTTACTTTATAAAATTTGTATTATAACAGATTTTCTATTATTGCTTTCTTTTTTCTATGAGGGCCTGGGGGAGCTGAATGAATAGGAAGAATAGGAAGGGAACAATTCCTTTGAAAGTCAAAAACAAAAAGTGTTTAGAGAAAGAAGCTACAAAGAGATGAGAGAAAATCAGATAGGTCCTAAGCTGGAAATTACTCAATTTCTTGAACAAGTAAGTGTATCTTTTGGTTCATTATATAAAGGTTTTACCATTTACATCAAGATAATAAGGCCTTCCTAAATTGTGATATACCTAGAGAGACTATCATTAAATATACACATTTATATATAGAGAGAAAAGTCTGGAAAGATATGCATCAAACTGGGAACGACAGGTGCAGCAAGAGAAGGATTTCTGAGAGGAAGAATCTTCTGCTTTCTGGATTTTGCTTTATGCTTTGCTTAAATTGTATACGCTGAGCATATACTACTTCTGTATCTAACAAAGACAAAGAGTATACTCAAGCTATATACATATAACTTCACCTCTGCTAGCCCATATGTGCGTGTGTGTGTATGTGCTCTGTTGTATCTGACTCTTTGCGACCCCGTGGACTGTAGCCCGCCAGGCTCCTCTGTCCATGGGGATTCTCTAGGCAAGAATACTGGAGTGGGTGGCCATGCCCTCCTCCAGGGGATCTTCCCAACCCAGGGACTGAACCTGCATCTCCTGAAGCTCCTGCATTACAGGCAGATTCTTTACCGCTGAGCCACCAGGGAAGCCCCATTTTCCTATTAAGTAAACACAAAATACTTAAATGAGCATGGAGTATATATGTCTCTGAATGTGCAAAGCCTAATTTCAGAAACTGTGCCTTAAACCTGCATGCAGAAAAAAAGTTGACATGGCAGACCTGACTGCTATCCTTGGAAAGGCCTGCTTACAAGGTTGGCCCTTGTCAGGAATCTGGAAACTTGGATTTGGGGAGAGCTCCCGCCATAATCAGGCTTCCCTGGTGGGTTAGCAGTAAAGAATTTGCCTGCAATGCAGAAGATGTGGGAGATATAGGTTTGATACCTGGGATGGTAAGATCCCCTAGAGGAG
Organism: Pseudois nayaur; assembly: GCA_003182575.1. NCBI lineage: Eukaryota > Metazoa > Chordata > Mammalia > Artiodactyla > Bovidae > Pseudois > Pseudois nayaur. The sequence goes on along the minus strand of NIZD01131962.1, from coordinate 5,082 downwards.
GAAATGGCAACCCACTCCAATATTTTTGCCTGGAATATCTCATGGACAGAGGAGCCTGGCAGGCTGCAGTCCATGAGTTCGCAGTTAGAAATGATGAGAGCATGCACACATGCTCACTATTAACAAGATGTGATAAGAGTGGCTCGCTGTGCCTACAGTGTTGGAAGAAACTATATGACTTATGTAGAGCACCCGCTTTCCTCCTGGGAGTCTGGAATTTTGACACTCTGGAGGTAGAGGGGACCTATGTGACTAGCCCTCAGGAAAAACCTTGGGTGCCAAGCCTCTAATGAGCTTCCCTGGCAGTCAGCACTTCACCAATGTTGCTACAGCTTGTTCCTAGGGGATTCAAGCACATCCTCTGTGATTTCACTGGAGGAGGACCCTTGGAAGCTTAAAGGTGGTTTCCCCGAGACTTCATCTGACTAGCCTTCTCCTCTGCTGATCTGGCTCTGCATCCTATCACTAAAATAAGTTATACTCATGAGTACAGCTGTATGCTCAGTCCTCTGAGTCCTGATGAATCACTGAACTTGGGGGTCCTTCAACACAACCTGCCTCTGTACAACACGAGACTTCACAATAAATGGCTGAAACATGCAGAAGACCAGCAGGGGCTCACCATCAGATTCAACTTGTGGTTGATGGCCAAGGCTGAGTGTTCCAGGGCTTTGAACACGGAGGCATAGCAGTCCCTGAGCTTGGTGTATTTCCCAACCAGGGCAATGGAACATGTTTTCTGTAACCTTTCATACCTGGGAAGGAAAACAAGCTTAAAGGTTATATGCATGTAACATCACATCACAAGCGTAATGACAGCCACTGTTCTTATCCCAAGGCACTTTTTAAAACCTGAGGAACAGACGTACCTTGAATTTGATGTACTTGACTCAAATTTCCCACTCTACCCCCAAAGAATAAAAATCTGTACTCCAAGATATTTGAAAATCATGAGAAAGCCCAACATTGGCTTATATGAGCAAGCACAGACATAAATCCAAGGAGAAAAAGTTAAAAGCATTACAAATAAGAAATTAAAAAGTCTCCCCATCTCATCAACATGAGCTGTCCTTAAATTCACTTATAAGGTGACACTGTATAAGAAAATGTACTCTCAATAGGAGACAGTACAATATTAACTTTGTAAGGTGACATCATATGAGAAAATGCATTCAAAGTGTCTACATTAAAAATTGTTACATTCCCAGCTGACCCACAAAAGCCAAGTTATTTATGACATTCCTGAAGAATGGTGCTGAGAGAACTATTTAAAATACTATAAGCCACTTACATCATTTTTATGAGAAAACTCCATTCTACATAAGATGCTCAATCACAATTTGCCATTAGAGATACAATCTTTACTGTTGCTTCTGTCAGGAGATCTGTTCAAAGTACATGAAAAACATGTGGTCTGGTACTAAGTATGTGGAAATGTCACTCAGGGCTTGAAGATCTTTTAAGGCTCTGAAGCAAACTCTTCCCCCAAACACCTTAGAAAAATGTTACTGGGATGAGGAACATTCCTCTTTTATATCTATATCTGCAAAGAGTGAAAGAGAAGCATGATGGAAACAGGGTAGGAGGAGGAAAACGCACGAAGAGTAAGAAGTCAAAACTGACAGCAGAGGTGACTTTCTAGGCAGGCGACTGAAGAACATCAGAGAACGCTGCTAAACCTTTAACTTGCCACTTAATTTTATGTTGCTCTGGAGACTGCCTGCCTGCGCTTCACCTCAGCTGTACAAAGGACGTAGGTAACAAAGCAAGTTGGTACCAAGGCAACATTCCAAGATGACGTGATGGGGGAGCACATCCTGTCCCAGAGTTTGGCCCAGGTGAGCACAGCAGTCTGGCTGAGGCTTCAGCCCACTCTCACACCTCCACTGCCAGAGGGACGCAGGGCTGCAGTCAGCATGGCCAGTCCCTCCTTCCACACACCCCTCTCTCCACTCACTTGTGGCTTGTTTTCCCAGGGAATGAGGAGTCACGCAGCAGCCGGGTGGGACAGGGGAGGCCACTGGGCAGCCCAGCGTCCGGGGAGATAAGCTAAGCCTACACCCCTGTGCCCTCCTGCGCTCTTGAACCTGCAGTCTAGCGCCTCCCTCCCCTCGTGCTCTCCATTCAGCCATCAGCCAGGTATGAGGCCTCTGATCAGCACTGGACCTCCATGATCAAGGCTGCCCCTTTGACTTCTGTTTGCCTTTTTGTATCTATCTCTCTAGAGCCTGTCCTGAGGGGACGGGGTCTAAAGAATGGACACTTCACACCTCTATGACCAATGAACCAACATCACAGCCAACATGACGCAGAGAGACTATTGCTCAATATTCCCCTTGCTTGAATCCTGAGCTCAATGGTGGCTCAAAAAAAAAATATGTCCCCCAGAACCTATGAATGTGTCCATATCTGGGTAGGGGGGAACACTTTGCAGACGCAATTAAGTTAAGGATCTCCAGATGAGATCATTCCGGATTAGAATGGGCCCTGACTGCAAAGACAAGCAACCTTATAAAAGAGAAAGGAAGAGGACACAAAGGAGAAGGACACGTGGCAAGAAATAGAGAGAATGGAGTGACATGGCCATAAGCCAAGAACACCAAGGAAGCTAGCCCACCGAGGCCAGGAGAAACACATGGGGCAAATTCTACCTCATAGCCCCGAAAGGAACCAACCCTGCTCACACCTTGATTTCCTATTTCCAAACTCCACAACTGTGAGAGAACAAATTTCTGTTGGTTTAAGCCACCCATTCTGTGGTAACTTGTTATAGCAGCCACAGGAAACTAGTACAGAAACCAAACTCTGGTTTTAAAAAGCACAGAGGCATAGAGTATAGTTTAGAACTAGTTTCAATATAGAGTTAAAATATTAAAGTTTCTCATGCTTAAAAAGGATCAGCCCCAGGTACCTAGAAAATTCCCACAAAGTGACTGATTCCTTAAGCATTCTGGAGGACAGGGGCTTAACTGTATCACCAGTCACTGGAGCACCTAAGTTCAGAAAATGCACTTCATTCCTGGTTCTACTTACCCCACAAACTCTAAAACGCTTTTTAAATTTTAAAATGAAAGGGCAAAAGAACTTTCAATCTACTAGTTACCTATCAAAGGTCAATGATTTTGTCACCATCAAATCACTTGTTTTATTATGAATTTGCTCATTTAAACACATTTCATGGGTTTCGATAAATCGAAACTATTATGTTTAAAAAAAAAACTATTATGTTTGGAAGCTCAAATTGTCCCATTTCTAACCAGTCAATGCTCTCGGTTACTCAGTCATGGCTGACTCTTTTCGACACTATGGACTGTAGCCCGCCAGGCTCCTCCGTCCAGGGGATTTTTCTCAGCAAGAATACTGGAGTGGGTTGTCATTTCCTCCTCCAGGGGACCTTCCTGACCCAGGGATCAAACCCTAGTCTCCGGCATCTCCTGCACTGCAGGCTGATTCTTTACCAGCTGAGCCACAAAGGAAGCCCAAGAATACTGGAACGAGTAGTCCATCTTTTCTTCAGCAGATCTTCCCAACCCAGGAATCGAACCAGGGTCTCCTGTATTGCAGGTGGATTGTTTACCAACTGAGCTATCAGGGAAGCTCCCCCCCCCCAAATATTTTGATTATTGTAACAGACATCAGTAGCCAATAGTGCCTGATGTGAAGTTAAGGCCCACAGTATTTTCTCTCAAAATTGCCACAGCATGGTACTAGCATCCCCTAGTTATATACAGATGGGAGAACAAGCCCAAAGAGATTAAGTAATCTGCCTAAACTCACACAGCTAGTGAAAGGAGAAGCTAGGGTCTGAATCTATGGTGCCTGACACCAGAGCTTACATTTTTTTAAATTGAGATATAAGTGATATATAACATTAATTAGTTCCAGTCACACATGATAATTCAATATATTACAAAATGGTAACCACAAGAATTCTAGTTAACATCCATCACCACACAAAGTTATAAATGTGTTTCTTATGATAAGAACTTTTAAGATCCACTCCTCAGCAACACTGAGCCTACATTTGTAACTACTGCGCCAACTGCCTCTACCTCAGCTACATGAGAAGTGAAGCAGCCAGGAGTCTATGGAGTCATGGCTCATCAACATTTAGTATAAGAAAATAGGCGATGGGGATTTCCTCTGTCTACAACATCAAATTAGACAAACCTTGCTGAAATTAATATGATTGTCTTAAAGCTAAAACCTATCAGGGGTTTTTAATACCAACACTGATAGTTCGTAACTGCAGGAGAGAACAACAATGCTGCAGCCAAAACTTCCTATTCAGAAGGATTTCCTTTAAGGAATGTTAGCCAAATCTTAAAAATAAGCAAAACAAAACAAAGCCTATAGCATTTTAAACTGTTTAAAATATTCAGAGACTAAATAATAAATCAAAATGCTTCCAAAACTTTTTAAAATTCTGGAATCCAAGTTCTTTCAATTCACTTTTCTTTAAGTAGAGCAAAATCAAAGGCCCTACAAATCTTCAGAGTACAGCAAAACACCCTGACAATATGCTAGAGCTTTAGATATTTCCCAAACCAAACATGCCCAGGTAGAAAGCAGACTGCTACATAGTCATCTTCTAAGGTAGACCTCAGGCCTACCCCCAAAGCCAAGAGTTAAGAAAGATTACATTAGTAATTCCTTTCACAGTACCTGTCAGCCATATTTCTCCACTTGGAAAGCAAACTACTTGCAGAATCCCCAATGGGTAGATCCAATCTCTCTTTAAAATATTTAACGATGCCTTGTTCCTCCAAAAGCACAGGCACTCGGTAGGTGGAAGAAACATCATGGATACATATGACCTGATTAATGATGATAAAACACCATATTTAATGGAATGACTCAAATATGCCACAAAAACATACACAAGAATGAGCCAAAACTCAAGAGAGATGGCAGTTTATTTATACTGACAGAAGAAAACCAAGAACCCAGCAACCTAAACAGGAGTCAGAATTAACACAAGGTTAGTTTCATCTAATTACAAAACACTGAAGTTGTTATTCTACACCTGGAACCATGGATGCTATGGTAGAATATATATATATATATATATATATATATATA
>NIZD01131960.1:0-48023 GCA_003182575.1 Pseudois nayaur | reverse complement strand
AGGAATGATGCTAAAGCTGAAACTGCAGTACTTTGGCCACCTCATGTGAAGAGTTGACTCATTGGAAAAGACTCTGATGCTGGGAGGGATTGGGGGCAGGAGGAGAACGGGACAACAGAGGATGAGATGCCTGGATGGTATCACGGACTCGATGGACACGAGTCTGAGTGAACTCCGGGAGTTGGTGATAGACAGGGAGGCCTGGCGTGCTGTGATTCATGGGGTCGCAGAGTCAGACACGACTGAGTGACTGAACTGAACTGAACTGAACAGATCCCTGAGAAGGTTTCTTATCTGGCCCCTGGAAATTTCTAGGAAGGGAAATGAAGAATTGAAGGAGTTCTACACATGCCCAGAATTCTATTTCACTTTGAACATCCATGCAATCCACAGGCTCTGTGTCTCTGATGCTATGATAACATAAAACAATTTCTTTCTTTTGCAGACCCCTTGGTATATCAGTCTCAAACTTCTCATGTCACATCCACTTCAATTTCAATTTTACCCTAGGATACCTACACTTCGGCATGGTCAGCCAGCAGCTATCAGTGATGCCAAAATTTACCAGACTTTAGAATAGATCTGGATGAAAAGGATTCCTAAATGCTTTTCAGTGCATCCATGAATCATCTGCTTTCAATGGAGTGATATTTTAGAATTGCCCACTCAAGTTGACATCAATTCTGAATGGCGAGGTCTCACCCTTCTTATGAAGATAAATTCCAATGTCCTTAGTCTCTTTAATACAGGCTCAGTATCAGTGAAACTCTGCTGCTCCCTGGCATGGACAGATAGAAGAGTAATATCCTTAGAAAATATTAGAAGTCATGTTAAAGCTTTACCTCCCTCACCCATTTAAAGAAGCCCAGTAAGCTATATACCTTGACTATCTCACTCTGCCTTCTCATGGAGCTGTCTTTGCAGATCTAAGACTGAAAATTATTTGTTTCAATATTCTGTAAAGCCCAGTTAAAATCTACCAAGAATCTTTTACCCTTTTATCTATATATCAGGGAGAGTACTAGTATATACTTCATATTTATTTAAAGATTAAAACAAGGAATGAGAAATATTAAGAGTAGCTCAGTAAATTATGTTGTACTTATTGAACTTCAATACATATTAGCATTATTCCTTCAATTTTTTATAACTTACCAAAACACTCGTAAATAACTTAACATACTTCATTCGGGGAAAATATTTCAGTAAAAACATCCTCTTTTTGTGACTCTGATATTCACTTCTATTGAACAATGGAAGCTGTACAATCCATAGTACTTCCTCTTTATCTTGGCTACCAGGACTCTGTTATTTATGCTAAATTATTCTTTCTTGAATTATATAAAGGTTGTTTCATTTTCTATTTATTTAAGTATACCAACTCCTCTTTTCAAAGTAATAGGAAACAGCACATGATAAAAGCATTTTTACTAGAAGAAAGGAATCTATACAAAATAAACACAATTTATTAAGGAAAAACGCATTTCTTATCCTTGAGCTCTGACTTGGGGTAAGCCAAGAGAAATTGAACCCTAACCAGCCCACCACATAGCTGAATGGATGGAAGGAGTTCCCACTTCCTACATCCCCTTTTGCTATGTGACTTTTGTCAGGGACTTGAATTACAGTGTCAATAATTTTATTGTAAACTGTCTCAATCCTTTTGAAAAAAGGAATACAGATACATACATATATAAACAAAAATTCTCTCTCTAGTTTTAATTTTCATTTCAACATCACAAAATGAGAATCCACTCTGATTTCCTCTGTTCAATAAATACTATATGCCAACCTTTACCATGGGCAGCTGGTTTACAATAGTAAAGAGAGCAGAAAAGATGTCCCAAGAATGATACCCTACATCAGATCCTTCCTTTCCAGTTGGGATACACCAATAAGCTAGGGTTATACCAAAGATTGATCCTCTTAATCTGTGGGTGGTCAGGGTGTGGTCTAGGGATGCTGGAGCATCTAACTCCCAAGTCACACATCCAGTTGTGTAGATATTTCTACTTGGAGTTTAATAGGGCATGCAAACCTCTAGTCCAGTTACCCCATATGCCATTCAAATATAGTCCATCCTCACTGTTCACTAATTCTATAATTGTAAAGTCTATACATGTACCTACTCACTGAAATTTCTAATACCAGAATTAATGATCACAGCTTTTGATGGTCATACAGACATACAGAGAGTAGAGAAAACACAACACAAACATTTCAGATTGAGGTTGAATAAAGTAATAGTCTTTTCTTATTTCAGCTTAGTGCAACCAGGTGTCCATTCTGTGGTCTATTTAAGTGTCACATCTTTCACATTTCTGTGCCTTTGTTAGTAATTTATCAATGTCGTCCCCCAGCATGGCACCAAAATCCTAATATTCCTAACTGCAATATGCTTTATAGAAGGAAAAAAGTGTATTAGAAAAAGCTTCACTTGGGCATGAGTTTTATAGTGCTGCTAGTGGTGAGCTTAACATTATGAATCAACAATGAGTATTAAATAAAGGATCTTTAAACAGAAATACACATGAAACAAGATAATGTATTAACGAGTTGAAGAGAGTATTGTGACCAGAGTCTCATAGGAACCTAACATTGTATTTTCTGTAGGAGCAATGAGTCTTCATTCACTAATTTAGTGTCCACAGTGACTTTATATGACATAACTACCATGATTAATAAGAATCAACTTATTTCTTAAATGTGTGATCATGCAAACAAGCTTGTGATGTATTCTTTGAGATGAAAAAAGGGGAAAAAGAGCATTATTAAACAGTGATTTTGAATATTAAATCTCATGAGGAAAATAAAACAAAGTAAACAGAAAGAAGGTGACTAGGAGGAAGAGGACCACTTAAGATTAGATGGTCAGGGACTGCCTTGGAGGCCAGTGGTTAAGAATCACCTTGCAATGCAGGAGATGTGGATTCGATCACTGGTCGGAGATCCAAGGTCCTTTGTGCCACAGAGCAACTGACCCGTGTCCCACAACTAGACAGTTCGTGCTTCACAATGAAAGATCTCACATGAAGCAATGAAGATTACGCATGCTGCAACTAAGACCCAATGCAGCCAAATAAATAAACATTTGAAAAAAGTTAGATAGTCAGAAAAGTCTCTTGGATGAGGTAATATTTGTGCTGATCCCTGAATATCTAGAAGAAGCTAGCAATAAAAAGATGATGAAAATGGGCAGAGGAATTCAGGCAGAGATAGTGAAAATAAGAACCTTGAAGAAAGCCTAGTCTTGACATATTCTAATAAGCATGGCTGGAGCACAGCTTAGGGATGTGGGTGGGGGAGCGGGGAGAAGTTAAGGGCAGAAGGCAGGGGCTAGATCATAGAAGAACTATGGGGCCATGGTAAGAAGTTCATATTTTAAGAACAAACAGAAGCCATTTCAGAACTCTAGGCAGGCAATGATATGACCTGATAAAATTGTATATATATATATATTATATAATTATATATATTTATAATATATAGTCATTATATATAATATCAGTTTATCAGGCCATATATATAATTATATATATAGTATTTTATTATATATGTGTGTGTGTATATATATTTGGCCATGGTGCATGGTTTGCAAGATCTTAGTTCCCTGACAGGAACTGAACCCTCACCCTTGGCAGTGAAAGCACAGAGTCTTAACCACTGGACTGCCAGTGAATTCTTCTGATTAACTTTTTTAAAAGCTTCATTTGGCAGCTATGTGAAGAACTATAGCCAGGCCAGGAAGAAAACTAAAGAGCTGGTAATCAGCTCTAGGAAGATCTAGATGAGATATGGTAGTGGCATGATTAGGACTTTAAACACTGGTAATAAAGTGATCTGAGTGGATTTAAGATGATAACAGCACTTTTGAAGGGAAAACAAAATAACAGGAATTAAGTATGCCTTCTAGGTGTCTTGAGCCATTTGAGAGTGGTACTTGGCAGGAAGAATAGTTCTGAATGAACAAAACCCTGAATTCTGCTGGATATGGCTAGAATGCAGTTTCAGATATGACTACAGAGTAATCAAGTCAGAGTGGGTATCCCTGCTGGCTCAGTGGTAAAGAACCTGCCTGCCAATGCAGGAGAGGTGGGTTCGATCCCTGGATCAGGAAGATCCCCTGGAGGAGGAAATGGCAACCTGCTCTAGTATTCTTGCACGGAAAATTCCAGGGACAGAGGAAGCTGGCAGGCCGCAGTCAATGGGGTCCCAAAAGAGTCTGACATGACTTAGTAACCAAACAACAACAATCAAGTCATAACTGCAAATACAAATATGGGCATCACTGACATATAGGAGATATTTAATTAAAGCCTTGGTATTAAATGCAACTACCTCATAAGAGGAACAGAGAACTGAACAAAATTCTGGATAGAACAACATCAAGGACTACTACTCTACAAGAAAATCAGCCAAGAAAACCAAGAATAAATCTCCGCACAGAAAAAGGAAATTAAGGTTTAAAAATATCTTAATTCTCTCATAGATACCACAAGAGTCCTCAGTTCAGTTTAGTCACTCAGTCGTGTCCGACTCTTTGCGACCTCATGAACAGCAGCATGAAGAGTCCTAGAATGATGTAAATCTGTTTTTCTGTATTATGAAAGTTCTATCATAAAACAGAATGTTTTATGTTGGCATTATCATTGTAACAATATATTGTTATTCTCATTATCATTATTTACTTGATCACTAGCATATTAAGGATTAGATTCTACCAATGTAATAAATATGCTCTTAGAATTTTCCACTGGGACAATTTTCATTATTTTTTTAAGCCAAGTATATGAAATAAATGTTTTTTTTATTGCAGATAAATTACTTACTGCCCTAAGTTGCTAGAGATATTTAATTCTCAGGCAGTGAAAAGGAGCCCAGCAACTAAGGTCATTCTCAAGGATGCATCACCACAGCCCACACTGTATGTTGGTTCCTCTGCACTTGTCATTCTTAATTGTTTTTGGCAGCTGAGGTTACCTATTTCTAAATTAAGCAATAAAAATGCTGAAACATGGCCACAGTTGCAGATGGACAAATACCTTGAGCCTAATGATAATTTTGTTTGTACATTATTCTTCTTCTAATTATCATCTTACAACAGAACTTGAGGGATTTTTATTCATTTAAAATCATTTGTTGTTCTAAACAATGGAAAACTAGGCTCACTGCCATCAACAGCAGGCCAGAGCTCAGGGCTTGACAAAGATGCACATAACACTTTCACATAGCATCATTTTACTCCATGTTGAAAACAACTCAAACTTGGGTTGGATACCTTTTGGGGGAAAAAAAATCCCTCCCTTATGCCCACACCCTGTGTGACCTTGCTTTGCCATCCGCCTCCACCCCACACTTAGCTGGACATTCACAAGCTCCCATATTCTCCTCCTCATCTTTTTTTTTTTTTCACTTAAAATCAAGGACAATGTCTAATTTCCCCCTCTAACCACAGTACACAGCTAAGTGGTCAGTAAATTGCAGGTTCTCATATGTTCAAATAAAATGGTGCTTTCCATCAACAATGCCCTGCTTCCTAAAATCTCTTATGTTTTGATGCAGAATCTTATATGTTTTCAACTCAATTCATTAATTTGTATTTGGGGGGACTTTTTCACCTTTTGGACACAACTGAGCGACTTTCACTTCACTTCACTTTCACCTTTAAATGGTCAGTATTTTGTAGCAGCTGCTATAGACAAGACCCTAAGTTTGGAGCTGCAATTTTTACAAAACACTTACCCTTGAGGAACTGACAGGTTAATTATCTGTTGAATAATTAAGGTAATTAAAAAACATCCAAAATAAGTGCCAAACATATAGATTATATTAAAGGCATCAAAGTGGTTCACAGGAAAGAGATCAGCATGTGCGGGAGTCATTAGAGAACATTTTTTTAAAAGGCAGAATTTAAACTAAATAAGGGTAAGACAGAAAAGAAGCACAGGGAGTGTCTTTCTGGAATAACAAATATAAGCAAGGATAGGGAACTGAGAATGTATCATAAGCTAAAAGGACTAATAAGTAGAATAATTTGTGGAGGTAAAAGATCAATGTCCAAGAAGGAAAATGAAAAAGGCAAAATGAACAAGACAAGTTGGGTCTATGTCCTAGGAGATTTTTTTTTAATTATTTTTATTGAAGTACAGTTGATGTACAATGTTGTTAGTTTCAGATGTCCAGTGAAGTGGATCAGTTATACATAAAGATTGCCATTTTCTTATGCTGAAGTCCAGAATCTCTTTTAAAAGCAGCAGGGAGTGACTACAAGTTTTGTATTTCTTAAAGAGGGAAAAGAACAATTTGTAAGGTTTTAAGATGGCTTGCAAGAGAGGAGCTGTTAATGAGGGCAGTGAATCCAGTGAGGATATGATTAATATAAGAATTAGGAATGGTTGTGAACACTTGTAGAATCTATTGATTGATTAAATATGACTGAAGGAGAAACATGAAAGCCAGTGCTGAGGTTTCCAGCTGGGCAACCAGAACAGTGGAGACATTACTGACAGATATAAGGAAGTCAGTTCAGATCAAAGGAAGGTTGTTTGGGGAAGAAAAGAGAATTCTAATTTAGACTTACTGACTCTGGGGTGCTATTAAAGCACCTCAATAAAGCCATTTTTAAAAAACGTCTTTTGTAAAAAACATCTCCCAAGAAGCTAGCGTTATCAAGCTGAAGATTATAACAGAAATCTTTCCAGGTTTCATGGAAGATACAGGCAATCATTTTTGGCCTTGTATGCTGTGTATGTATGAAATAAGTGCATGCTTTTCAGCATTTAATATATTTTAATGATATTTGGAACTAATCTCTACGATGAATCCCTATGGGTCCCTTTAAGCCAAAGAATGGTAGACAAATTTCAGAGCTCTAAAATACCTTTAAGGACCATTACCTCAATGGATATTTACCCAGAAGATTTATAATAGCTAACAATTGAGAGGAAATGTGGTTCTGGAGAGAACACAAGTAGTGAAGACCTGGGTGTTTGCTGCACAGCCCATCAGCCCTCTCTCCTTAAGCAACTTACAAGTTGACTGGCCTTAATAGCAACATTAGGCCAGATAATCTAGAACATTACCTCAAGTTCTAATCTTTGTTTCTGTCAAATTCCTTTGTACTAAAGCAACAGTATCATAAATTAAAATTCTATATAAAAGAAAAAGAACACGGAGAAAAGAGGGTCTCTTTAAGAGCTACCTGTCCATCAAGGCAAGCTGCTTCCCTTGAATTGCTTCAGATTTGTTCAAGGAGCATTTTCTGTGTCTCTATTGACTAGTTAAAGTAATTAAAGGGCTGCTTAGACATGCAGCAATATGGATAGAGTGAGAATTCTAATAGAAATAGGTAATCACATTACATTTTAATATGAGCACATTTAATGAATAAAAGTTCATACATTGTTTTTCCCTTCATGTGACTGATTTTTCCAGGGAGAAGTCAACGCATTCTGTATTTTTTACTGCACTCAGAGAATAACCAGAGAAGGGAACCAAACTCCACTCTCACCATTTAATGTTCCTGGTGTTTTACATATATAACAAATATAACCTCACTGTAGCCTCAAAACAGTCAAAGATAAGTCTCACTTTAATATTAGACATTTTACAAATGAAAAAGCTGAAACTAAAATAGATTAACTTACATTGTCACTTGGTTAGTCCATGCTAGAGACAAGATTCAAATGCAGACTGTATTCCAAAAGCCCTTTCCTTTCTATACCTCTGCCATTAACCACATTTAAGGAATCAAAATTACTTCATTATAAAAATACTCCACAAAAGGCACTAATTTAGAAAGGTAATTGTAACACCAGGCTACCTGGGAGCAAATCTCAGATACATGACCTAACTAAGTCACCAAAACTCACTCTGTCTCAATTAAAATGTGGATAATGATGATAATGCCTCCAATGTATGGCTATTTTGAGAGTTAAATATGTTACTGTAAGAATTTACCTCCCTGTGCCTGATAGCTATTATTATGCCATCCACTGAGCTAGATGTTTTATATATATTACTATATCTAATATTTACAGCAACTGTATGAAATGAGCAGTATTATCATCCTCATCTTACTGATGAGAAAACCAAAGCTCAAAGAAAGCAAAGAACTAGTCTAAGATCAGTTCAGTTCAGTTCAGGTGCTAAGTCGTATCTGACTCTTTGTGACCCCATGGACTGCAGCACGCCAGGCCTCCCTGTCCATCACCAACTCCCAGAGTTTATCACATCACAGCAAATAGAAGAGCTTGGATTTTAATAAATTCTCTGCAGTCCAAAGTTTCCACTCCTTCTAGTAAACCATATTAAAACAAACCTATTTGTCAAGGCAATGAATGGTAGATGCCACAATAGGACACCACTACAATTTTAGGGACTTGAGTAGAAGTTTGTTGTCTTTGTACAACCTAATACAGATCTAACATAGGACAGGTGGCCCTCCCCAAGTCTGAAGCTTCACCATATGGAACATCATGGACTCAGGATGTCCATGGCAGGATACAAAGGAGCTGGAGGACGTGCAATGACTTGGCCCAGTCACACCAAAACATCTGTGTCAAATCCACTAGTCCAAGCTAATCACATGGCCCGAGCTTGACGGCCAGGAAGACTTGAAAAGGCAGGGGAGCAAATGGATATTTGATGAGCTTTGTCTCTACCAAAATAAACTACTGCTTAAAGTAAGTTTGTGGATTCTTAGATGTCTTCTTTTGACAGTTTTCTATTTTGGAGAAGCACACTGTCAAAGTTTTCATGGCAAACCTACTAAAATGGACACCTATTATTTCATCTGTACCCTTCTCTCCCTGGAAATTTTCACACAACCTGTAAGAAAATCTGTTTCTGCCCAATCACAGTTTATATGTGTGAACTTCTCCAGCTGTGAGAAGCCATGAGGACTGAGCCACTCTAGTGGGAGGGAAATAAGGGGACAAAGATAAAACAAACAAACAACAACAACAAAAAAAAATCACAAGACAGGAACAGTACTATCAGTACCTAAGGCCCTATTTCCAGCCATTCCTGAAGCCAGGGCAAATTAACAGTCAGCATAGTCTTAACCAAGAGCTGCCAGCTAAAATCAGTATTCATACTGATTGGTCTGTATCTGTGCAACTCAGCTTATTAATTACTTTTAACATTAACCCTACTTGGGACCAGCTTACAGTCTCCCTCTGCTCACTTAGGAAGATTCCTTGACCAAACTTCTTTTGCCTTTTAGCTTAAATTGGATTTCTCTTGTCTCCAACCAAAATATCTAATTGATTCATTGAATAAATACATATTGAGCACTTACAATGGAATAGACAATGCTCTCAGTGCTGAGGAGAGAGTGGTACACAGAATAGACAGACAGCTGCTATTGAATGGAACTTACAGAAAAGCCTGATTTTTATGACGACAGTCACAAATCCAATTTATACCACGGAAAGCGATTTCAGCCTACTCCTCAGTATTTGAGATACAATAATAGAATTTAGTGTTGAATAACTGAATGCATCGTGTTCATTCTTGAACTCTTACTATATAATGAAGCTTAAGAAACAAGGAGGGAAGTGGATTCTTAAGTGGGTTTGGTTAGACAAAATAAGAGCCATGTAGTGACTGAAAGAACAGAGCAACTGTGTCACATAAAAAAAAAGAAAGAAAAATACAACCCCTCAATGAAAAGCAAAATATAATATTCCATAGTTCTCTAGAACTTTGGCAATAAAATATTTATATTCCTTCTTAATAAGTAGCAAGTCTTCAGTTATTATTGCCACCACTGGTCTAAAATCCCAAGTGAAGTGAAACACCCTCTGTCATGTCTGACTCTTTGCAACCCCATGGACTATATAGTCCATGGAATTCTCCAGGCCAGAATACTGAAGTGGATTCCCTTCTCCAGGGGATCTTCCCAACCCAGGGATCAAACCCCGCTCTCCCATACTGCAGGTGGATTCCTTACCGTATGAGCCGTAAGGAAAGTCCAAAATCCCAAAGAGGGACTCGAGAAACAATACAAGTCATAGACTCCTCCATCTTAAAGCATTTTCTTTTTTAAATAACAAAGCAATAAAATGTTCCCAAANAGACAGGAACAGTACTATCAGTACCTAAGGCCCTATTTCCAGCCATTCCTGAAGCCAGGGCAAATTAACAGTCAGCATAGTCTTAACCAAGAGCTGCCAGCTAAAATCAGTATTCATACTGATTGGTCTGTATCTGTGCAACTCAGCTTATTAATTACTTTTAACATTAACCCTACTTGGGACCAGCTTACAGTCTCCCTCTGCTCACTTAGGAAGATTCCTTGACCAAACTTCTTTTGCCTTTTAGCTTAAATTGGATTTCTCTTGTCTCCAACCAAAATATCTAATTGATTCATTGAATAAATACATATTGAGCACTTACAATGGAATAGACAATGCTCTCAGTGCTGAGGAGAGAGTGGTACACAGAATAGACAGACAGCTGCTATTGAATGGAACTTACAGAAAAGCCTGATTTTTATGACAACAGTCACAAATCCAATTTATACCACGGAAAGCGATTTCAGCCTACTCCTCAGTATTTGAGATACAATAATAGAATTTAGTGTTGAATAACTGAATGCATCGTGTTCATTCTTGAACTCTTACTATATAATGAAGCTTAAGAAACAAGGAGGGAAGTGGATTCTTAAGTGGGTTTGGTTAGACAAAATAAGAGCCATGTAGTGACTGAAAGAACAGAGCAACTGTGTCACATAAAAAAAAAGAAAGAAAAATACAACCCCTCAATGAAAAGCAAAATATAATATTCCATAGTTCTCTAGAACTTTGGCAATAAAATATTTATATTCCTTCTTAATAAGTAGCAAGTCTTCAGTTATTATTGCCACCACTGGTCTAAAATCCCAAGTGAAGTGAAACACCCTCTGTCATGTCTGACTCTTTGCAACCCCATGGACTATATAGTCCATGGAATTCTCCAGGCCAGAATACTGAAGTGGATTCCCTTCTCCAGGGGATCTTCCCAACCCAGGGATCAAACCCCGCTCTCCCATACTGCAGGTGGATTCCTTACCGTATGAGCAGTAAGGAAAGTCCAAAATCCCAAAGAGGGACTCGAGAAACAATACAAGTCATAGACTCCTCCATCCTAAAGCATTTTCTTTTTTAAATAACAAAGCAATAAAATGTTCCCAAATAATCTGGTTAAGATGCTCAGGAGTGAAAAAGCTTTTGAAAAAATATGTATTTTCCCAAGTAGAACCTGTTCTTACATCTTTAAATATGCATTTAATAACTACCTGTTAAAACTGTGTCTGTAAATATAAAGAAGCCCCTTGAGATGTGGAGATGCAAAAGCTTAAGTCAGCAGTTGAAGGATATGTCAGTTCAACTATAGATAAAATAATATTTTGCCACATTTAAAATCCAGTTAAATATCATGTTCCAAAATATTTTTAATGCATTTTCCCCCTGGAAAAAAAAACTCAGTATCTTTTTATTTTTTTCCAAGCTATAAAGCTTTAGAGGTTCTAAAAAAAATATTTCTTGGGCAAATGTTTTATGCATATTTAAATTATACAGGCCTTAATGAATAAGAAAGACATGAATCCAATCTTTGCTAAATTATATGTTCCTTCAAAAATGATGGTGACGACACTAGATAAACATTTCTAAAATTAAAGTATCCAGTACTTAATGAATCCTAAGTTTATGGTTCATCTCTAGGGTTAATGACAGGCCAGGATTTTTACCTTCTTTTCACTCAGCCACAAAGGTTGAGTTTATAAGTTCTTATTTTTGTGCCAAGGGATTCACATTTGGAGAATTTCTTTTTGCTGTGCTGGAGTATCTTCTCTTAAACTGTCATTACACACCACTCATCACCATCAACAGCAGCTGTTACAGCACCAGCTGCTCCTGCCTCAGAGAAAAATTCTCTAGCTTCCAGGTTTAGATGCTGACCATCCTATCATTTCTGGACTACTTATTAGGCTGTCAGTGTGGTTAGTAATGAGAATTTCCAGCAGGATTTTAAATAATAATATCCTTTTATTTCATAAGTAAGAGCTGAGATGATAGCTCCATGAGTTCCTCAGCTACTCTCTCCCATCCCCTGCTGGGTCTCTCTCTCCCCCTTCCCTTAGCCAAAGCCCCCATTCTGTTAGTCCAAGATGACTGCCCGAATTCCACGTACCATATCCTAACCCAGGTGACAGATGGCCTGCCTCTTTAAGATTTTCTAAATGTCACCCACAATACTTTCATCTAAAACTCACTGGCAGGACTTCCCCAGTGGGTCAGTGCTGAAGACTTTGCTTTCGAATGCAGGGGGTGCTGGTTCGATCCCTGATGGGGGAGCTAAGATCCCGCAATCCTCATAGCCCCAAATGCAAACATTAATAAAATAGAAGGAAAACTGTAACAAATTCAATAAACACTATAAAATGTTCCACATTGAAAAAAAACTTTAAAAAAATAATAAAAATTAAAACTCCTTGACTAAAACTTTGTCACATGACAGAACCCTGATTGCAGGGCAAAATGGGATGGGCAGATTTTACCTCATGGACAATATGCTCAACTGAAAATAGAGGTTATTTCTAAGGAGGAAAAGAAGAACAGATAATAGGAAGTAGCTAGAACATCCAACAGACATTTGTATAAAACTTTATACTTGATCACACATAAAGAAAGAAGAGCATACATTACTTTCATTGTATTCATAGAATCTGAACCAAGCTAAAGGAAAATTTGTACAGTGGGGACCTGGTTGTACAGTTTCCTGGTTGGAAACCTGGCTGGAAATCCATGTGCAGAGAAATCTGGTCCACAACGGAACAGTGGGAAATAAAAGAGGCAGAGATAAAACAGGGGTAACCTCGCTTTTCCTTGAGCTAATTTAGTGTGCTTCTGTTCTCACCACCGAAAGGACACTGAGAAGAATAGGCTTCCAGAAACACAAAAATAGGGAGAAAGAGAGCTAATATTTTGAACAATTGTTTAGTATCTGATACTATGTCACTATATTATGTCTTAAACCTTATAGAAAGGTTTAATTAGGTTGCACCTACTGAGTCATTCATCAGCAAAGCAACAGATGTAGCAGACAACCTATTTCCAATGGCAAGGAAATCAATTTCTTTATGTTCAGTTTCCATGCCAGCATAATGAGGAGAAACCCTCCTGACCCACACCAATCCCTAACAAGCATTTTGTCCCATCCAGATCAATAATGTCTGGGCTGTGTAGCAAAAGTGATTTTTTCACTCAACACTTGTTCCCAACCAATCCCTCTTGCTCTTGTCCTCTCTCAATGAGCCTAGAAACCTAAATGGTTAATTTTGCTTTCACCCAAAGGAAGTCATGTGACAGTCCCAGATAGTTCTATAAATGAATATCTTTGGGAAGGGCTTCTCTTCTTAGCTGAAAAAAATAAGTCCATTGGAAAATAATAAGTCTGGCTCTTCTGCACTCTACGTTTCCAGATCCTTAATGCAAGACCCACAGGTACTGAAGCCATGAAATTAAAAGATACTTGTTCCTTGGAAGAAAAGCTATAACAAACCTAGACAGTGTATTAAAAAGCAGAGATATCACTTTGCCAACGAAAGTCCATATAGTCAAAGTTGTGGGTTTTCCAGTAGTCATATGCAGACATGAGGTGAAACATAAAGAAGGCTGAGAGCTGAAGAAATGATGCTTTCAAATTTTGGTGTTGGAGAAGACTCCTGAGAGTCCCTTGGACAGCAAAGAGATCAAATCAGTCAATTTTACAGGAAATCAACCCTGAATATTCATTGGAAAAAGTAATGCTGAAGCTGAAGTTCCAATACTTCAGCTACCTGGTGTGAAGAGCCAACTCACTGGAAAAGACCTTGATAATGGGGAAGATCTGAGGCCAGGAGAAGAAAGGGTAACAGAGAACAAGAGGGCTGGATGGCACCACCAACTCAATGGACATGAATCTGAACAAACTCCAGGAGACAGTGAAGAACAGGGAAGCCTGGCATGCTGCAGTCCATGGAGTTGTGACAAGTCAGAAACAACTTGGCTACTGAACAAAAACAATAGATTCAGCAGTCATTTTGAAACCATGAGGGAAAAGTCACCCACTTAGAATATCTAGAAGGAAGGATAGACAATAACTAGGTTCCCTAAAGGAATTTTGAGTAACTGAGCCTAACTTTGACTATTTTGGAATTCTTATTACTTGAAAAAAATATTCAATATTCAAGTCACTTTTTGTTGGTCATCTTTTTTGCTGCTCACATGTTAATACTTTATTAAATGAAGATGTGGCTTCTAAAGTTCTCCTGGCTATGATGTTAACCCCAGGATATAGTACAATCATTGTACTCTGTTCCAGAGACTGCTTCTCCATGTTACCGCCCCTTTCCCAAGCTATCTTCAAGCTTCTTCTGCCTCCCCATTGCTACCCTCATTGCACTGACCACAGTCAGAGTTGCCATGGACTGACAGCTTGTTCTGGCTTCAAAAAGCAGACTTTTCACCAAGAAGGTTATTACTCACACACTGTCTTTTGTTGTTGTTTTAACCATTAAGTCATGTCCAACTCTTGTGAACTCACAGACTGTAGCTTGCCAGGCTCCTCTGTTTGTGGGATTTCCAAGGCAAGAGTACTGGAGTGGGTTGCCATTTCCTCCTCCAGGGTATCTTCCCAACCCAGAATCAAACCTGTGTCTCCTGCATTGGCAGGTGAATTCTTTACCACTGAGCCAACCAGGAAGCATTTCATACACAGACTGGACATGTTCAAAAGCATATCTTCAACTCTCCTGAAACTGGACCACTTATCACTTCTTTCCTTTTCTGTATGGATCAAAAAACTAGACACATGTCTACTATTTTTTTATGATTCCATCCATATCAGGGTTGCCTTTTCCTTCATCACTCAAAGTAGTTGCCACTCCTATGGAAATTCACTCACACACAAGAGCTAGATATTTAAAGATGCTACTTCCATCTTTATTTTGAGGTCATCTTTGAATATAAAATTGACAGCTTAATTCCACAACAATCTCATAGGATCTTAATGACTAGTTCCACTTTGAAAAGAATAACATGCCTAAATTCAAGCAGCTATTAATTGGAAGACAGGATTAAATGCCATCTATGACCCCCAAAGCTTTATTTTCCACTTTCTTTTCCTTCCTTCACTGGCTGGCATACTGTTTCTGCTTCTAACTAAATTACAGCTGGAAGGAATAAAAAAGGAAAAGCTAAATGACTTTTAATACAGCAAATAAGTGCCAAATGAGTGATACAGACAATAAGTTACCCTAGGAACTCAGAGGAAGAATAAATGTCAAAAGGAAGATTGTTTCAATACTTAACAATCACTAATAAGCTGAGTCATAATTACTTTTCTAAATAAGATTCCAACTGTTTGTCATAGCTCATGTTGTCCTCAGTGTGGTTCTCGAGCAAGTAATATAGTCAAAGAATGAACAAATTATTCAGCCCTTTTTAGACCATTTAAGGCTGATTTGCAGGAGAGATAATCCAAGCTGCATAAACCCAAAAGAGAGGAAGCAGAGTTGATGAACAAATTGGAATGCTCCTCAGTGATTTTTCACCTGTTGCTGTTCGTTTACCATCCATCCCAATGTGGCCTGTGTTGTATTTTACAATAAAGAGGTCTGGAATTTGTGACAGCATGTTTTGCAGAATGAGCAACAGTTAATGAATAAAGTAGATAGTTAGGAATTACATTTGCTCAGGAGAAATTATCTTCGAGTGTGAAGAGCTGTGGATAGGATATTAGATTTCCTTGTTCTCTCATTTAATAAATTTTGTCTTTTATGTGAGACACTGTGCTAAGATCTGGACATTCAAAAGCAATGGAGACAATCTTTTTTTTTAAGTTTTAAAAAATGAAGGGGTGGGGAGAGAGAAATGAAGGAGGGAAAAGAGAAGAGACATAGGGAGGAAAGGAGAAAAGAGGGAAAGGGGGATAGAGAGAAAGAAAGAAGAAAACATTCAATATGAAACAAATATGAATGAACAGTCAATTCTATCCATGTCTTTTTTTATTGGTGGAGAAAGGATTAATTAACTTATTTAGTCAATAATAATTATTAAAAATCAGGGCTACAGGTATTGTCTCAATGTTATGTGGCAGCCTGGATTGTGGGGGGGAGAGTATGGGGAAGAAGGGATACCTGTATATGTATGGCTGAGTCCCTCGCAGTTCACGCAAAACTATCATAACGTTGTTAATAGGCTATATATACCCTAATACAAAACAAAAAGTTAAAACAAAAAAGTTAGATAAGATTTCTGTCCTAGAGGAGTTTATGGTCCAGCAGAAGCAGGAAGAAGTCAGGAATGCCTTCATGGTCAGTTGTTCCTTTCCTGTTTCTTTTTTTTTTTTCCACGTGCTATATTTTATCTTAAGCACATCACAATTATCTGGGCTTCAGTTATTTCATATGTAAAAGAAGCAGCTCTCCCTGTCTTTTCAAGCTTGCCAGGTTTTTTAAAATATCAAAAGAAAGTGCTTTGAAATAAATTTTTAATTGTAAAAACATTTTACAAATAGAAATGAATTTTTTCCACTTGACCATTCTTCACCCAGTGGAATTTAGTATTGAACAAGAAAATTATACACTAGCAAAGGTGAGTTCAGCACTATAAACTCACTGCCAACACTCAGAAAACCAAAGAATAAATGTGAAAAGCAAGCTTTTCTAGCTTTTGGCTGATGGCAGTTCATCTTCAAAACCATTGCTGTNGCTTAATTCCACAACAATCTCATAGGATTTTAATGACTAGTTCCACTTTGAAAAGAATAACATGCCTAAATTCAAGCAGCTATTAATTGGAAGACAGGATTAAATGCCATCTATGACCCCCAAAGCTTTATTTTCCACTTTCTTTTCCTTCCTTCACTGGCTGGCATACTGTTTCTGCTTCTAACTAAATTACAGCTGGAAGGAATAAAAAAGGAAAAGCTAAATGACTTTTAATACAGCAAATAAGTGCCAAATGAGTGATACAGACAATAAGTTACCCTAGGAACTCAGAGGAAGAATAAATGTCAAAAGGAAGATTGTTTCAATACTTAACAATCACTAATAAGCTGAGTCATAATTACTTTTCTAAATAAGATTCCAACTGTTTGTCATAGCTCATGTTGTCCTCAGTGTGGTTCTCGAGCAAGTAATATAGTCAAAGAATGAACAAATTATTCAGCCCTTTTTAGACCATTTAAGGCTGATTTGCAGGAGAGATAATCCAAGCTGCATAAACCCAAAAGAGAGGAAGCAGAGTTGATGAACAAATTGGAATGCTCCTCAGTGATTTTTCACCTGTTGCTGTTCGTTTACCATCCATCCCAATGTGGCCTGTGTTGTATTTTACAATAAAGAGGTCTGGAATTTGTGACAGCATGTTTTGCAGAATGAGCAACAGTTAATGAATAAAGTAGATAGTTAGGAATTACATTTGCTCAGGAGAAATTATCTTCGAGTGTGAAGAGCTGTGGATAGGATATTAGATTTCCTTGTTCTCTCATTTAATAAATTTTGTCTTTTATGTGAGACACTGTGCTAAGATCTGGACATTCAAAAGCAATGGAGACAATCTTTTTTTTTAAGTTTTAAAAAATGAAGGGGTGGGGAGAGAGAAATGAAGGAGGGAAAAGAGAAGAGACATAGGGAGGAAAGGAGAAAAGAGGGAAAGGGGGATAGAGAGAAAGAAAGAAGAAAACATTCAATATAAAACAAATATGAATGAACAGTCAATTCTATCCATGTCTTTTTTTATTGGTGGAGAAAGGATTAATTAACTTATTTAGTCAATAATAATTATTAAAAATCAGGGCTACAGGTATTGTCTCAATGTTATGTGGCAGCCTGGATTGTGGGGGGGAGAGTATGGGGAAGAAGGGATACCTGTATATGTATGGCTGAGTCCCTCGCAGTTCACGCAAAACTATCATAACGTTGTTAATAGGCTATATATACCCTAATACAAAACAAAAAGTTAAAACAAAAAAGTTAGATAAGATTTCTGTCCTAGAGGAGTTTATGGTCCAGCAGAAGCAGGAAGAAGTCAGGAATGCCTTCATGGTCAGTTGTTCCTTTCCTGTTTCTTTTTTTTTTTTCCACGTGCTATATTTTATCTTAAGCACATCACAATTATCTGGGCTTCAGTTATTTCATATGTAAAAGAAGCAGCTCTCCCTGTCTTTTCAAGCTTGCCAGGTTTTTTAAAATATCAAAAGAAAGTGCTTTGAAATAAATTTTTAATTGTAAAAACATTTTACAAATAGAAATGAATTTTTTCCACTTGACCATTCTTCACCCAGTGGAATTTAGTATTGAACAAGAAAATTATACACTAGCAAAGGTGAGTTCAGCACTATAAACTCACTGCCAACACTCAGAAAACCAAAGAATAAATGTGAAAAGCAAGCTTTTCTAGCTTTTGGCTGATGGCAGTTCATCTTCAAAACCATTGCTGTAACATCTCAAAGCAAAAAATACCCACCATGACATCCATACAATAAGCCATCTGCTCACTTTGCTATATATATATATATATATATATATGTATATATGTATATATATGTATATATGTATATATGTATATGTGTGACTACATGAAGGTTTATCTTCAAACCTCCTAAAAATATACTCAATTTGGCTTGAAATGTGGTAGCTGTGCCAAAGCACATAGAAAAGACTATTAAAATGGTACACTTCTATGATTAGACACATCAACTTCCTGGAAGATTTACCATCTAAAGACTAAAGAACCATGATCTTCAGGATAAACTCCATCTCCTGCAAAAAACAAAAACAAAACACTGAAAGTTTTGAAATTTTAATTTCCCATTGTACACATAGTGCAATTTATTTCTTATTAGATTGCCTAAACTTTACTGCTGAAGCCTCTCTAATATAGGGAACTTCCATTCCTGGAACATTTGCAGGAAAGCATGCAAACACTCTTACTCATAAGCATATAAGCAGATCTAGTGCCTCTTTCAATCAGCTCAGCTAAAAGTAATATCATCATCACATATACTCATACAGGAAATTGAAAAACTCAGAAAGTTAACACTTTTGAGTAAAAGCCCATTTCTAATAGTTGAAGGCTACAGGTCTTTATTATGCTCAAACTACCACACAATTGCACTCATCTCACACGCTAGCAAAGTAATACTCAAAATTCTCCAAGTCAGGTTTCAACAGTACATGAATCATGAACTTCCAGATGTTGAAACTGGATTTAGCAAAGGCAGAGGAACAAGAGATCAAATTGCCGATATCCCTGGATCACTGAAAAAGCAAAAGAGTCCCAGAAAAAAATATCTATTTCTGCTTATTGACTATGCCAAAGCCTTTGACTGTGTGGATCACAACAAACTGTGGAAAATTCTTCAAGAGGTGGGAATACCAGACCACCTTACCTGCCTCTTGAGAAATCTGTATGTAGGTGGAGAAGCAACAGTTAGAACTGGACATGGAACAATGGACAGTTTCCAAATTGGGAAAGGAGTACATCAGGGCTGTATATTGTCACCCTGCTTACTTAAGTTCTATGCAGAGTACATCATGAGAAATGCTGGACTGGATGAAGCACAAGCTGGAGTCAAGATTGCCAGGGGAATTATCAATAACCTCAGCTATGCAGATGACACCACCCTTATGTCAGAAAGTGAAGAGGAGCTAAAAAGCCTCTTGATGAAAGTGAAAGAGGAGAGTGAAAAAGTTGGCTTAAAACTCAACATTCAGAAACCAAAGATCCAGTCCCACCACTTTATGGCAAATAGGGAAAAAATGGAAACAGTGAGAGATTTTGTTTGTGGGGGCTCCAAAATCATTACAGATGGTGACTGCAACCATGAAGTTAAAAGGCGCTTACTCCATGGAAGAAAAGTTATGACCAACAGCATATTAAAAAGCAGATATTACTTTGCCAATAAAAGTCCATCTATTCAAGGCTATAGACTTTCCAGTAGTCATGTATGAATGTGAGAGTTGGACTATAAAGAAAGCTGAGCACCAAAAAACTGATGCCTTTAAACTGTGGTGTTGCAGAAGACTCTTGAGAGTCCCTTGGACTGCAAGGAGATCAAGCCAGTCCATCCTAAAGGAAATCAGTCCTAAATATTCATTGGAAGGACTGATGCTGAAGCTGAAACTCCAATATTTTGACCACCTGATGCAAATAACTGACTCACTGGAACAGACCCTGATGCTGGGAAAGACTGAAGGCAGGAGTAGAAGATGACAGAGGATGAGATGTTTGGATGGCATCACCGACTCAATGGACATGAGCTTGAGCAAGCTCCAGGAGTTGGTAAAGGACAGGGAAGCCTGACGCGCTGCAGTCCATGGGGCTGCAAAGAGTCAGACACGGCTGAGTGAATGAACTGAAGAGGACTTTATTAATTTTTTTAATTTTTATTTTATATTGGAGTATAGTTGGTTTACAAAGTTTTGTTAGTTCAGATGTACAGCAAAGCTATTTGGTTATACATATACATATATCCATTCTGTTTTTCAGATGTTTTCCCATGTAGATTATTATAGAATATTGAATAGAGTTCCCTTGGCAATACAGTAGGTACTGGTTTATTATTTCATATACAGTAGTGTGCGTATGTTAAAGGAATTTAATTTTTTTCTCTCCCTAATATGGGTACAAAGGAATTCTGCCACGTAAGTGCCATATGGTAAGTTACTCATCTCTGAGACTTATGACATCACCCACAAAATCTGCTCCAGGGTATAACTGACATTTTTCTGACTGAGGCACCTTTCCTCACCCTTCTCAGCTTCTTACTCTCACCCACTGGTAAATTTAAACCTGGGGTAGCAATACATGGCTTGCCAGGTAAGAGAAGAGTAGGTAGTAAAAGTGGGGTGCATATTACATTCTGAAGGAAGTTATGGGAAAAGACAGGAGGAATTCAATACAGAGGCTGATAGTCAACAACTTTCTATTTTCAAGAGAGAGTGAGGACTAATCATGTCCATCATGGAAGAAAGGAGTAACTGCAACTGCAAGAAAAGGAGTGAGGACTGCAGGTATGCAATAAGTCGCTTGATACAGGAAACAAGTAGAAAA
This sequence comes from Pseudois nayaur, assembly GCA_003182575.1. NCBI lineage: Eukaryota > Metazoa > Chordata > Mammalia > Artiodactyla > Bovidae > Pseudois > Pseudois nayaur. The sequence continues at coordinate 26,937 of NIZD01131960.1, read as the reverse complement.
GTCCTAACTGATCCTGATACTAAGGCTTTGACTCCTAGCCCTTAACTTAGGCACTTCTTACCTACATGTGGGAAGCGTATAAGAAAAAGAAGTCGAAGTCAACAAGAAGGAAAACACTGCAGCAAAAGGAAGAGAAATCTATTTTTAATGGTTTTTCTTCAACATACTTCTGTTCATCTTTGATTATGTGTTTGAATCTATTGTTATGCTACTGGTAACCTTGAAGGCAATAGCTATACATATACTTTATAATTCATTCAACAAACATATTTATTCATAGGATTGCAATAGGATGTGTACCAAAATACACAAGAGGGTCTCACCTATGGAGATGCTTCGAATCTAATGAGGGAGATATTACTCTCTCAAATAATTTCAAAGTGAGCAAAAATAAGAAACCACAATGCTGTAAGAATTCAAAAGTGACAGAGCACACATCCCAGCTGAGATACTAGGATGCCTCATAGAGACAGAACTCTAAACCATAATGGATGAGTACAATTTCAATAGAAATGAAGAATAATAAAAGAGTGTGCAAAGGAAGAAAAGTAAAAAACTCCAAGAATTAGGCTTTTTTTTTTTTTATTATTAGTACAGAGTAAGCAAAGCTCCTTAAAGGAGAAACCAGAAGGTGAGGCTGAAAAAACAAGGTACCTAAAAAACTCAATTAAAATAAAAGGTCTGTTTCTGATTAAAACAGTGAAGAGCTTAGCAGAGGTCTAAATGTGAATTGGTGCAGATCAATTCCCTAATTCCACTATAATTAGAACATGTCTGTGGAGTTTATTAAACACAAACCATGACATGGACATAACTTCAGATATTTAGAAAAACTGTGTTTTCACCACACTGCTGGCAAAAATGATTTCACATACAATTTCTTCCAATTTGCCATAATATTGCTAAAATGTTTCCCAAAAATATATTTATCAAAATAGAGAGGTGCTACTAATCTGATTTGTAACACAGGGATTTGCAACAGATTCATTTATCGGATATTCACACAGAAATTTAAGGATGTGAGCATTTGGCATTAAATTCTTTGTCACTCAATTTTTATGTTGCAAGAAATTTAAAAGTCTTTATCAGCTGGTTTTGAAAAGAAATTTATGTAAAGGTTGATTACCAAACAACAAAAATGTAAGTAGATACAGCAGAAAAACGAGATGGTTTGCAGACAGCCTTGGGAAAAAGAAAACTTTACATCCTGGATCCCAGCATCAGGTAAAAGATGTGGGAATAGTAATAATAAAGCCAGAGGACTCCATTCTGCCACACTTGCATGAAATTAGGAAAAACTTGGGTTAAATCCAGGAGATATTGAAGGACAGGGAGGCCTGATGTGCTGCAATCCATGGGGTTGCAAAGAGTCAGAAAGGACTTAGCAACTGAAAAACAGGAAAAACAGAACGAAAAAATTCAAACAACTTTGTGCTGTAGGAAGAACTTTTGAGAGAGTCTCTTGGTTAAATCTGTAAAGTTTGTCCAATCAGGATAAATAGAATACAATTTTTCCATAAGTTTTCAAGTGATATGGGTTTTCTTCCCACATTTCAAGCATTTGAAATTCCTCTCATTTTGAGACAATGATGAGTTCCAAAAGGCATAAGTCGATAATGTAAACTCACAATCATCCTTCACCATTTTATTAGGGTCAAGATAAAATCGTGCCCAATGAATAAGACAAATAAAACCATAGAGCAATATAGCAGTCAGAATGAAGTTAAATACTGAAGTTTTCCTCTATGTAGAATGTTATTTTATAGTAGTATAAGCTAATTTGTATAATAATATACAATATTATTATATTATTATTACAATATAAGTATAATAATAATCAGATATGCAGATGACACCACCCTTATGGCAGAAAGCGAAGAACTAAAGAGCCTCTTGATGAAAGCGAAAGAGGAGAGTGAAAAAGTTGGCTTAAAACTCAACATTCAGAAAACAAAGATCATGGCATCCAGTCCCATCACTTCATGGCAAATAATTGGAGAAACAGCGGCTGAGTTTATTTTTCTGGGCTCCAAAATCACTGTAGATGGTGATTGCAGCCATGAAATTAAAAGATGCTTACTCCTTGGAAGGAAAGTTATGACCAACCTAGACAGCATATTAAAAAGCAGAGACATTACTTTGTCAACAAATTTCCATCCAGTCAAGGCTATGGTTTTTGCAGTAGTCATGTATGGATGTGAGAGTTGGACTATAAAGAAAGCTGAGCACTGAAGAATTGATGCTTTTGAACTGTGGTGTTGGAGAAGACTCTTGAGAGCCCCTTGGACTGCAAGGAGATCCAACCAGTCCATCCTAAAGTAGATCAGACCTGGGCGTTCATTGGAAGGACTGATTCTGAAGCTGAAACTCCAATACTCTGGCCACCTGATGTGAAGAGCTGACTCATTTGAAAAGACCCTGATGCTGGGAAAGATTGAGGGCAGGAGGAGAAGGGGACAGAGGATGAGTTGGTTGTTTGGCATCACTGACTCAATGGACATGGGTTTGGGTGGACCCCGGGAGTTGGTGATGGACAGGAAGGCCTGGTGTGCTGCTGTTCATGGGGTCGCAAAGAGTCAGACACAACTGAGCTACTGAACTGAACTGAACCTAATTTGAGTTATTTGGAATTACTAATTTATCTTTTTTCCCAAAACTAATCTGTCACAGCAATATCAGTGTTTTACATTTATATTCTTTGTTATAAAAGATTCCCTGAAGGATAATTTATTGAAGTTAATATGGAAGGATAATCTATTGCACTATTATTTGTGTTTAATTCTCCCTGTATCTTTCTTTCTCTTACATTTAAAAAAAAATGGCTGGGTTTAAACTCTAGTTGCCAGAAGAAGAATCTCCTTTTTATTTTCTGAAAACCTGGGTGTTTTAAGGGAAGTATGCCAGATAATCAGAGAGAGGGGCTGCTGCTGCTGCTAAGTTGCTTCAGTTGTGTCCGACTGTGTGCAACCCCATAGAAGCAGCCCACCAGGCTCCTCTGTCCACAGGATTCTCTAAGAAAGAATACTGGAGTGGGTTGCCATTTATTTCTCCAATGCATGCATGCATGCTAAGTCACTTCAGTCTTGTCTGACTCTGTGCAACCCCATAGATGGCAGTCCACCAGGCTTCTCTGTCCACAGGATTCTCTAGACAAGAATACTGGAGTGGGTTGCCATTTATTTCTCCAATGCATGCATGGATGCTAAGTCACTTCAGTCTTGTCTGACTCTGTGCACCCCCATAGATGGCAGTCCACCAGGCTTCTCTGTCCACAGGATTCTCTAGACAAGAATACTGGAGTGGGTTGCCATTTATTTCTCCAATGCATGCATGGATGCTAAGTCACTTCAGTCTTGTCTGACTCTGTGCACCCCCATAGATGGCAGTCCACCAGGCTTCTCTGTCCACAGGATTCTCTAGACAAGAATACTGGAGTGGGTTGCCATTTATTTCTCCAATGCATGCATGGATGCTAAGTCACTTCAGTCTTGTCTGACTCTGTGCACCCCCATAGATGGCAGTCCACCAGGCTTCTCTGTCCACAGGATTCTCTAGACAAGAATACTGGAGTGGGTTGCCATTTATTTCTCCAATGCATGCATGGATGCTAAGTCACTTCAGTCTTGTCTGACTCTGTGCACCCCCATAGATGGCAGTCCACCAGGCTTCTCTGTCCACAGGATTCTCTAGACAAGAATACTGGAGTGGGTTGCCATTTATTTCTCCAATGCATGCATGGATGCTAAGTCACTTCAGTCTTGTCTGACTCTGTGCACCCCCATAGATGGCAGTCCACCAGGCTTCTCTGTCCACAGGATTCTCTAGACAAGAATACTGGAGTGGGTTGCCATTTATTTCTCCAATGCATGCATGGATGCTAAGTCACTTCAGTCTTGTCTGACTCTGTGCACCCCCATAGATGGCAGTCCACCAGGCTTCTCTGTCCACAGGATTCTCTAGACAAGAATACTGGAGTGGGTTGCCATTTATTTCTCCAATGCATGCATGGATGCTAAGTCACTTCAGTCTTGTCTGACTCTGTGCACCCCCATAGATGGCAGTCCACCAGGCTTCTCTGTCCACAGGATTCTCTAGACAAGAATACTGGAGTGGGTTGCCATTTATTTCTCCAATGCATGCATGGATGCTAAGTCACTTCAGTCTTGTCTGACTCTGTGCACCCCCATAGATGGCAGTCCACCAGGCTTCTCTGTCCACAGGATTCTCTAGACAAGAATACTGGAGTGGGTTGCCATTTATTTCTCCAATGCATGCATGGATGCTAAGTCACTTCAGTCTTGTCTGACTCTGTGCACCCCCATAGATGGCAGTCCACCAGGCTTCTCTGTCCACAGGATTCTCTAGACAAGAATACTGGAGTGGGTTGCCATTTATTTCTCCAATGCATGCATGGATGCTAAGTCACTTCAGTCTTGTCTGACTCTGTGCACCCCCATAGATGGCAGTCCACCAGGCTTCTCTGTCCACAGGATTCTCTAGACAAGAATACTGGAGTGGGTTGCCATTTATTTCTCCAATGCATGCATGGATGCTAAGTCACTTCAGTCTTGTCTGACTCTGTGCACCCCCATAGATGGCAGTCCACCAGGCTTCTCTGTCCACAGGATTCTCTAGACAAGAATACTGGAGTGGGTTGCCATTTATTTCTCCAATGCATGCATGGATGCTAAGTCACTTCAGTCTTGTCTGACTCTGTGCACCCCCATAGATGGCAGTCCACCAGGCTTCTCTGTCCACAGGATTCTCTAGACAAGAATACTGGAGTGGGTTGCCATTTATTTCTCCAATGCATGCATGGATGCTAAGTCACTTCAGTCTTGTCTGACTCTGTGCACCCCCATAGATGGCAGTCCACCAGGCTTCTCTGTCCACAGGATTCTCTAGACAAGAATACTGGAGTGGGTTGCCATTTATTTCTCCAATGCATGCATGGATGCTAAGTCACTTCAGTCTTGTCTGACTCTGTGCACCCCCATAGATGGCAGTCCACCAGGCTTCTCTGTCCACAGGATTCTCTAGACAAGAATACTGGAGTGGGTTGCCATTTATTTCTCCAATGCATGCATGGATGCTAAGTCACTTCAGTCTTGTCTGACTCTGTGCACCCCCATAGATGGCAGTCCACCAGGCTTCTCTGTCCACAGGATTCTCTAGACAAGAATACTGGAGTGGGTTGCCATTTATTTCTCCAATGCATGCATGGATGCTAAGTCACTTCAGTCTTGTCTGACTCTGTGCACCCCCATAGATGGCAGTCCACCAGGCTTCTCTGTCCACAGGATTCTCTAGACAAGAATACTGGAGTGGGTTGCCATTTATTTCTCCAATGCATGCATGGATGCTAAGTCACTTCAGTCTTGTCTGACTCTGTGCACCCCCATAGATGGCAGTCCACCAGGCTTCTCTGTCCACAGGATTCTCTAGACAAGAATACTGGAGTGGGTTGCCATTTATTTCTCCAATGCATGCATGGATGCTAAGTCACTTCAGTCTTGTCTGACTCTGTGCACCCCCATAGATGGCAGTCCACCAGGCTTCTCTGTCCACAGGATTCTCTAGACAAGAATACTGGAGTGGGTTGCCATTTATTTCTCCAATGCATGCATGGATGCTAAGTCACTTCAGTCTTGTCTGACTCTGTGCACCCCCATAGATGGCAGTCCACCAGGCTTCTCTGTCCACAGGATTCTCTAGACAAGAATACTGGAGTGGGTTGCCATTTATTTCTCCAATGCATGCATGGATGCTAAGTCACTTCAGTCTTGTCTGACTCTGTGCACCCCCATAGATGGCAGTCCACCAGGCTTCTCTGTCCACAGGATTCTCTAGACAAGAATACTGGAGTGGGTTGCCATTTATTTCTCCAATGCATGCATGGATGCTAAGTCACTTCAGTCTTGTCTGACTCTGTGCACCCCCATAGATGGCAGTCCACCAGGCTTCTCTGTCCACAGGATTCTCTAGACAAGAATACTGGAGTGGGTTGCCATTTATTTCTCCAATGCATGCATGGATGCTAAGTCACTTCAGTCTTGTCTGACTCTGTGCACCCCCATAGATGGCAGTCCACCAGGCTTCTCTGTCCACAGGATTCTCTAGACAAGAATACTGGAGTGGGTTGCCATTTATTTCTCCAATGCATGCATGGATGCTAAGTCACTTCAGTCTTGTCTGACTCTGTGCACCCCCATAGATGGCAGTCCACCAGGCTTCTCTGTCCACAGGATTCTCTAGACAAGAATACTGGAGTGGGTTGCCATTTATTTCTCCAATGCATGCATGGATGCTAAGTCACTTCAGTCTTGTCTGACTCTGTGCACCCCCATAGATGGCAGTCCACCAGGCTTCTCTGTCCACAGGATTCTCTAGACAAGAATACTGGAGTGGGTTGCCATTTATTTCTCCAATGCATGCATGGATGCTAAGTCACTTCAGTCTTGTCTGACTCTGTGCACCCCCATAGATGGCAGTCCACCAGGCTTCTCTGTCCACAGAGATGTGTATAAGAGACAGATTATACACATGGTCTTCCCTGGTGGCTCATATGGTAGAAAATCTGCCTGCAATGTGGGAGACCCAAGTTCTATCCCTGGTTCAGGAAGATTCCCTGGAGAAGGAAATGGGAACCTACTCCAGTATTCTTGCCTGGAGAATTCCATGGATAAAGGAGCCAGCTGAGCTACAGTCTTTTGGGTTGCAAGAAGTGAGGAATGACTGAAGCAGCTTAGCATGCACACACACATACACATGGTAATATGTAGGTTTCAATGCTGCTTTCTCAAAGCATCTCACCCTCTCCTTCCCCTGCTATGTCCACAAGTCTGTTCTCTGTCTGTATCTCTACTGCTGCCCTGCAAATAGGTTCAGCACTAGTATTTTTCTAGATTCCGTATATATGTGTTAATATACAATATTTGTTTTTCTCTTTTTGACTTACTTCACTCTGTGTAACAGAATCTAGCTTCCTCCACTTCCGTTCAACTGATTCACATTTGTTCCTTTTTATGACTAAGTAATATCCCATTGCATATTTCTACCACATCTTCTTGATCCATTCACTTGTCAATGGACATTTAGGTTGCTTCCATGTCCTGGCTACTGTAAATAGTGCTGCAATGTTATTTCTCACATTTTAATCAAGAGTTGTAGAACTCTGAAGGATTTGCAGAACTTGAAATTTGTAGGATTCTGAAATAGTATTTACTTTGGCTTTTATCTCTAGTCTAACATTTACGAACCAAAGTATTAAAATGGAGGAAAAATACCTTTCTTCCTAAAAATGACCTTTACTTAGCAATTTTCTCCATCAGAATGCATTTAATCATATTTTTGTGTTTCCAACACCCATCCTTACTGTCAACAGGTGGATGCAAAAAAACGCAATTGTCATCTTTAGCCATTCTTAGAATGAGTACTTATTATTTTCATATGCCCAGAGAAGTTTCTCTTTTGAAGGCACTTACACTGGAAAAGTTTTTATTTAAATGATCATGGATGTCTGCGAAGAAATCCAGAATTCTTTGCAGAAAGTATTGGAAGCCACCAATTCAAATATGGAAATCAACACTGCACACTGAGATTATTTTGTTCTAAGTTCACCATCATGTTCAACTCCTTTGTTAGTTCCCTCTTTTCTAGGCAATAATTACATGTCCTAGTGCATTTATTTATGATACTCAAACTGATGAGTTAATAGAAGAAACATGTATTGCTAGTTAGTAGGAAATAACCATTTAGTCACTAATTTGCAATGAGATCTTAGACAATTTGCAGTTTCCTGGAACTCAGTTTTCTCAGTTGTAGTGAAAGTGAATATATGTTTGCTAACAACCCTCCCAGATGTTTTATCCAAATTCTTTGATTTTACAGTAACAAAGAAAACTAATCTACTCTAAGAGCCTCTGTGGAAACCTTAGAAAGTAAGGATAAGGAGGAGCCTGTCCATATGATATAAAAATAATGACTGCTCCCCAAACTCTGAATGATCCAACAAATCTGAGGACCTCAGAATTACTCTTTTTATAATAGCAACAGTATTTTGTATTTTAAAGTATTAAAGGGTATAAAGAATGCAACAGGAAAAATTATGCAAAAGTTGGAAATAAGGCAGAATGATAAGGATAATTTTTTAACATTATGATAAAACACTTTCTATAATTCCACTGTATTATTTTTACTCTCTTGAGGAGACATACCTTTCTATAACAGATTATCCATAAGTGATTCAGGCTTAAGCATTTATAACCCTATAAAATCAGGGATTCACTTACATCAAATTGATGAAGGGTGATCTTCTCCCCTTACCTGGTGGAGAAAATAACCCCAAAGTTCATGGAGGCATGTCCTATAGGACATAAACCTTATTTCATCATTCTTTTTGCCACTGATTATAAATCCTAGTTCCTTATGGTCTCTTTAGATCGCTTCCTGGCTTCCCTGATAGCTCAGTTAGTAAAGAATCTGCCTGCAATGCCAGAGACCTGGGTTCGATCCCTGGGTTGCAAAGAAAACCTGAAGAAGGGAAAGGCTACTGGCTCCAGTATTCTGGCCTGGAGAATTCCATAGACTGTATAGACCATGGGGTCACAAAGAGTCAGCCATGACTCAGTGACTTTTACTTCATTTCACTTCACTGTCATTCTACCTGTTACCTCATGAGTCAGTCAAAGAAAGCTTTACCCCACACCTGGTTATCTGTTTTGTATGAGATTATATTGCAAGTAATTTGTAAACTGTGCTTTCAGAAGTGGGATTTTCCTAGAAAGAATAGCTTCTTTCCTTAAAAAAAGCACCAAACAGTCCCCTCTAAACCAGTTCCCTACATTTTTTAAAGCTCCATTCTGTTATAAAACAAGTTTAATATACGGTGCTGATCATATTTTCATATGTTCCATAATCACCAATTTTGGTTTCTCACTATCTTCATCTCTCTAGCATAGAGTTTACCTATATATAAAAGACTTCTCATTTCTGAGAGAATTGGCTCTTCCTTCTCCCCTTAGCTTAAACTGAAACAAAGAGCAAATCTTGACAATTCACCTATTATAATAGTACTTCTATTTTTTATTTAACAGAAAACAGCTTGTCTTCTTAATGGTAAAGATGAAGTGACAGAAAATAAATGAGTTTCTATATTTAAATCAAGGATTTTGTTACCAAAGCAACCAGAATCTACAATTATATAAAGCAGATCATCTTCTATCATAAGAATACTACCAGAAATATTCTGACAATGAACTGATCTTAGAAATTATAATTATTTAAAGAAATTTTAAAAATGACATTTTTACAATTTACTGATGAGTACAGTAATATCTTAAAGTGATCATCTATCCCTGTTATTTTTATCCTCATGAAAATGAAAACATTTGTTTTTGAACAACACACCTCTAGACACAGAGGAAATGACTATGAAAACTTAGGGGACCCCAGAAGGGAAACACAAATACTTTTTTAAGATCAGCCACATCTATCACCTGGCAAAAGTTGCTATGGTAACTCCCAACTGGAGTTGAATCTGGCCTTCATTTTACTTTAAACTTTGGATCCATGAAGCACAATAGCCAGGATCAAATTACTGGGAATATGTTCATGAATAGTCTTCCCAGGTGGCTCTAGTGGTAAAGAATCCACCTGTCAATGCAAGAGTTGTGAGAGTTCGATCCCAGGGTCTGGAAGATACCCTGAAGGAGGGCATGGCAATGTACTCCAGTATTCTTGCCTAGAAAATCTCATGGACAGAGGAGCCTGGCATGCTTTAATCCATAGGGTCCCAAAGAATTAGACACAACTGAAGTGACTTAGCATGCACACACACATGTTCATTGAGTATACAAATATTACATCAGAACTGTAAAGAAACTAATGAGTAGTAAAGATATTTTCAATTGAGATTGATTTAACAACTTGTAAAAATTTACCTATGTGACGTGGGGGTTTCTTTTATTGTCAGAGCTGTTTTAGTGATTTTTTCAGTATCTTTAACTCTTGAAATTCCTTTCATTTGCTTTAAATATTAGGTTGAATGGACAAACAAATTCACTGTTATGTAAAAACTAGACTAAGCTACAAATTATCTTCTTATAGTCCTTGTCAAATGTGAAAGGACTACTAAGTACAATATTATTCATTTTGACTATTATGAAAATTTATTTTCCTCAAATTTCTCTATTAGTACATTTGTTGAGATGTGTGACTTTGCATTAGAAGACAGTTTAGAAATTGTTCAATATCAAAAGCAAAATTAAAGCCAAACATCAAGTTTATACTTGACATCAAGTTTGCACTTGACTTCATGGCAAAAGGTGGTGTCTGAAACTATATAAATATTTTGTTTTTGTTTCTTTCTAAATAGTATGTGAGTATATTAAAGTCACCAGTTTGGAGCTGTATAGTAATAGGTTCTGCTGCTTGATTTCTTGGAAATATTCTGAGACTTCCACTTGGGAATGAAACATACTAAACATATGAAAGAAAGAAAAAAAATGCAAATCTTTTCCTCCTGCTCCTCTTCCTTCCCTTTGGAAACAATTTAAGGCCAACTCAACAGATGGGACCAAACAAAATATACATCCACACAGGATCAAGAAAGAGGGAGGCAGGCGAGTGACTTAGAGCAGGGTTGACAACCCAAGATGGGAGCAGGGAATCTACCTAGAGTAAGCTCAGTGTGGGGACTGTGGGAGGCCAGAGAGGGCAAAGAAAGGCTTCTGCACAGGGGGGGCAGCCCAGGACAGTATTTCAGAGCATGAGCAGGTGGAGGAGGGCATCCACACAAGTCATTGACTTGAGCTGTCGGAGCCAAACCAGAGTGAGAAAGGCATTCAATTAAAGTAGGACGGGTGACCTGGTAGTGAGTGCCAGAGTCCAAGTGGGCTACAGATGGCCTCACCAAGGGGCATCCCTGGAGTGAGAGTGGTGTGGATGTGTTCTGTCCATGAGTGCTGCAGGAGATGGACCCTATCCATGGCTGACTAAGCTTCTGTATTAAACACAATGGAAGCAGGTTTCTCATTACTCAAAAGCACCATTACAAATATGGAAGAGGAGAAATTCTGATTAAACCCTGGTGTGTTAAATGCAATTGGATTTATTGGTAGAAACTCACGGTTTTTAATATATAGTAACATATATATGTATACAGAGAGACAAGTATAGATATGTGCTTATATATGTGGGAATTTCTTAAACAGATGGGAATACCAGACCACCTTACCTGCCTCCTGAGAAATTTATATGCAGCTCAAGAAGCAACAGTTAGAACCAGACTTTCAATATTGGAAAAGGAGTATGTCAAGGTTATATATTGTCACCCTACTTATTTAACTTATATGCAGAGCACATCATGAGAAATGTCGGACTGGATGAAGCACAAGAGGAATCAAGACTGCTGGGAGAAGTATCAGTAACCTCATATATGCAGATGACATCACCCTTATGGCAGAAAGTGAAGAGGAACTAAAAAACCTCTTGATGAAAGTGAAAGAAGAGAGTGAAAGGGCTGGCTTAAAATTCAACATTCAAAAAACTAACATCATAGCATCTGGTCCCATCATTTCATGGCAAATAGAAGGGGAAACAATATAAACAGTGAGAGACTTTATTTTCTTAGGCTCCAAAATCACTGTAGATGGTGACTGCAGCCATGAAATTAAAAGATGCTTGCTCCTTGGAAGAAAGGCTATGACAAAACTAGAGAGCATATTAAAAAGCAGAGACATTACTTTACCATAAAGGTCCGTAAAGTCAAAGCTATGGTTTTTCCAACAGCCATGTGTGGATGTAAGAGTTGGACCATAAACAACAGTGACTGACAAAGAATTGATGTTTTTTAAACTGTGGTGTTGGAGAAGATTCTTGAGAGTTCCTTGGACTGCAAAAAGATCAAACCAGCCAATCCTAAAGGAAATCAGTCCTGAATATTCATTGGAAGGAATGATACTGAAGCTCCAATACTTTGGCCACCTGATGCAAACAACTGACTCATTAGAAAAGACCCTGATGCTGAGAAAGATTGAAGGCAGGAGGAGAAGAGGACAAAAGAGGATGAGATGGTTGTATGGCATCACTGACTCAAAGGACATCAGTTTGAACAAGCTCCAGGAGTGGGTGATGGAAAATGAAGCCTGGCATGCTGCAATCCATGTCACAAAGAGTCATACACTACTGAATGACTTAATTAAACTGATATATATTTATGCATTTGTGCATATATATGTGTATGTCTTTATTTTTCCCTATTTAGCTTTGACAGCAATGTACCCCAAAAGCAGAGAACAGCTTTGTATCTGAATGCCATTTTCCACTAAAAGGAAATAAGCCTCCTCATAAGAAAGGTTGATTCTGAAAAAGACTCGTGTGTTGTGCCAAAAAGTAGGAGAAAGTGCTCCAAAAATTAAGGAGACATGTCAATAGGACAAAAAAATCCAATGTGAAGGAGCTCTTCCTAGTCAAATTAGGACAGTTTTGTTTTAAAATGATGTTTATTGCCAACAGACTATAAACCAATCATTCATCTATACTAATAGAAAAATAAGTGAATAAATTCAGTTCGACAACAAATAGGATATTTATATAGTTTCAAAGTATCTCTTAATGATATACATATTAATTACAAAGGTGGGAAGTATAATTTTACAGAGGAGAAGCCTGGCAGACACCAATGCAATCAAATGATCAAAGTAAACATCAATGATGGGACCAATGGAAACTGTGAGCCCCTGATGGATGCAATGAGAAGAATATGGTATCACTTCTATCAATAAAATGTTCCTGCCAAAATGTATAACCGTTTCTATTCACAATGAAGTTATAAAAACCCAAGTTTTCAGGATGTTCTCCAAAATAACTGGCTGTACACTTCAAAAGTATTGAGGTCGTGAAAGTCAAAGAAAGGTGAAGAAACTGTTCCAGAGAGAAGAGACAACTATATGTGAAGTGTGATTCTGGTCTGCATCACTTTGATAAAGAAGATATAGTTGGGATGATTAGTGAAACATGATCAGGGTCTGACAGTTAGGTGGAATAATGTATCAACACTATTATACTCATTTTGATGGTTTTATTGCAACGTGTGGGAGAATGTCTTTGTAGCAAATACAGTTTTGGGGAAGGATGGGATATCATGTCAGTAACTTAGTCTCAAATGGTTGAGAGAAAGAAGTCTTTTGTACTGTACTTTGCAACTTTTCTGAAAGTTTGAGAGTAATTTCACTTTCAGATATGTGCGTGTTAGTCACTCAGTCACTTTCCATGGACTGTAACCTGCCAGGCTCCTCTGTCCATGGGATTCTCCAGGCAAAAATACTGGAGTGGGTTGCCATTCCTTTCTCCAAGGAATCTTCCTGACCCAGGGACTGAACCAAGGTCTCTTGCATTGCAGGAAGATTCTTTACCATTAGAGAACATTTTTAAAATATAAACATCACTCTTTAATATTTTTCAAAATAGAAAGAGCAATTACTCTTACTTACCCTCTCCTTCTTTAAATACCTCCCTACTCTATTCTATCACCAAAATTATAACACTATAATGATAGAAAACAGGCTTTAATTACCTAAATATAAAGGTAATATAAGTAAATGTAAGTAAAATTTAAGGCTCCGAGTCAATTTCCTTTACTTTGTCATTTTTGTTATAAACCATGTTATTTTAACATGGTCTCTTGAAGCTCTCAGAAAAATGTTTTTACAAAATAGAAATAACTGAAACCAAATGTATTACAGTGCAGAGTTTCATGGTAAAAAAAATGTTACCAGTGGAGTAGTATGTTTTTATTGGTATTACAAGTAGACATTCATTATAATTGACTATCCTGCAATATTTTGACAAACCCACTTGTAGAAAGAAATACTATGCTAGAACCAAACTCTTTTGAGTACAGTCACTAATTTCTATGGAATCAAGGTAATTCTTAGGGCAAAATGTTGAAAGGAAGGTCTTGACTCATTTTTGAAAACAGATTTATAATGATAAACTGGATTTTTTTAAGAGTCAAGGGTAGTTATAGTTTTATGCACTTTAAAAGTTGCATCAAGATTAAAAAAAAAAGATTCTCTTAAAATCAAGTTAACATAAGTCAGACAAGCTATTATATCAGCCAACTTATGCTGTATTATTTCCTCACTAGAAAGTTTACTTTTATATACTGTATTTTATATCCTATTTTTGCATCAATATATCCATTTCTAACATTCAGTAATTGAAAACCACTATATATCTTTTAAGATGCAGATTTTATCGAGTAAAATTAAGAATTTCTTTTTTGTACACTGGACTGTATTTTTTTTTAATGTTTTTACTTTAGATGAAAATTCTATGATACACCCAAACTCAAATTTTATTATAAGAAATGTACATTTTCTCCATGTTTAAAATAACATAAATATTAAACACATTTCCATCACTCAACACAATTACAAGGTGAAAACACTACATACACTGAAGTTAAATATGTGGGATGGAAATAACATGCTCTGCCCACATCCTTTTGGTGTGTCTTTCAATTCTAATAGAAGACACACCATACAAATTAAAATACAATCATTCTTAGAATAGTATTCCATTTTATGTTTATATCCCATTTTGGATGAACCTGAAGGATATTATGCTAGGTGACATAAGCCAGTAACAGAAATACCAATATTGTATAATTTCATTTATATGAGGTATCTAAAATGGTCAAACTCACAGAATCAAAACATGGAAGGGGGGTTGCCAGGGGCTGGGGGTAAAGGGAAGTAGAGAGTTTCTATCAATAGGCATAAAGTTTCAGTTAAGCAAGATGAGTAAGCCCTAGAGTTCCACTGTACAGCACTGTACCTTCAGTCAATAATAATGTACTGTATACATACTTCAAAATTTTTGAGAGTAAATATGTTAATTATTCTTACCACAATATTTTTAAATCAGAGGATGAACAGTGAACATTGGGCTAATTCTATAGGTATTTTTCCAAACAAAACTTGCTAATTAGTGTGAGCTAATGATAGTCCTCATTATTATCCTGCTTAGATGGTAAAAAAAGAAATTCAGATTTTAAGTCACCCATTATTAGTATTCTGTGTATATGTGTGTGTGTGTGTGTGTGTGTGTGTGTGTGTGTGTGTGTGTATGTTATGGGGCAGAAGGAAAGGTAAACCTTTAGATATAATATTTCTGAGGTTATTTTGTTTATGAACATGTCAAAACGTACTTTTCATACTGGTATAATCTAATACATTTGCCTATTCTGCTTTTTTAAGAACAGTAATAGTTATCTGTTAAGAAGAAAGTATCTGGACAAGAACTTGAGAGTGAAGAAGCAATTGCTGAAATCAAAAGTGTGTGGTGCAATAACATTCTGACAAAAGCAGTGGCCTTCTCAGTGAGTTGAGATTAACACAAACATAAAAGAATTGCCTCTTGCCAACTTTATTTGGAGAGCCCAGCCATCCATGTGTGATGGAATAAATTTAAAAGTCCAGATGATGCAGGAGATACTTCGAAAGATGAGCCAGAACATTCAGTTAACTTTCAAATTTATTTCCTCACACATGGATGACCATTCAGCTTAAATGAAAACAGAAGCACAGCTCATCTACAAATATGCCCAAGAAATGTTTGGCTTGGTTTCAGAAAATATGATCATCTTCTTTGGCTCAACTGATTTGCTTGGCATGCTTTTAAAGAGGTACTCTCTCATCTTAATTTTTTACAGCAGCAGATCAGATATTAGATCACCCAACACGGGATTTGCATACAACAGTAAAACATCTGATCTGATTTTTTAATGGCAGACATGGTCATTGTCAGTAATCAGTCCATTAAAAAAAAAAAAAAAACTTTAATACACAACAAATGAGCAACCAAGCAAGGAATACATTCAAAAATGCCTTTTTCATGACTGCATTTTTCTAATGAATTTCTTTGTTCATTCAATTTCTTGAAAAGACTAATTTCCTTTCCATGCCTCTTTTGGGTCAATCCCTATTCAATACAGCATATTTTTGAAGCTCATTCATTTTAATAAGCTGTATATGTTTTTTATTTTCTCACTTATTTGGAAATCAACCTCAAACAAATTTTAGTGAAAGCAAGGAAAGTATTTATTGGGGTAGGGAGTATCTAGACATATACTGCATGACATTTAAGGCTAGATAGAGGATGAGGTGGCTGGATGGCATCACGGACTCGATGGATGTGAGTCTGAGTGAACTCTGGGAGTTGGTGATGGACAGGGAGGCCTGGCGTGCTGCGATTCATGGGGTCTCAAAGAGTCAGACACAACTGAGCGACTGAACTGAACTGAACTGAATACCATTAGCTGGTTTTAGGAAAACATTTTTATACAGGTTGTAGTTTATTATTATCCCTATTATGTAGGATAGTCCCATCATGAATAATTTGCCCTGTAGTTTTCTGATGTGTCAGATGCTGTACTGATCTATGTGAATCTAACATCAAATGATCTAATATCAAATGATCTAATATCTGATATGTTGCTGTAAAATTAAGATGAGTACTTCTTTTAAAGCATGTTAGGCCAATCAGTTGAGCAAAAGAAAAAAAATATATATGTCTTTATATGATTGTTTTTAAGCTTTTCTTTGGGCTTCCCTGGTGGCTCAGAGGTTAAAGCGTCTACCTACAATGCAAATAGACCCGGGTTCGATTCCTGGGTGGGGAAGATCCCCTGGAGAAGAAAATGGTAACGCACTCCAGTATTCTTGCCTGGAGAATCCCATGGATGGAGAAGCCTGGTAGGCTACACCCCACGGAGTTGCAAGAGTCGGACACGACTGAGCGACTTCACCTTCACCTTGGTTTGTTCAGCTTTTGAGACAAGGCTGATTGTTTAAGCTTAAAGTGTACAACATAATGATTTTACTTACATACATTATGAAATGATTACCACAGTAAGTTTGGTGAATATCCATTACCTCACATAGATACAAATTTTTTAAAATATTTTTCCTTGTAATGAGAATTCTTAAGATTACTCTTAATGACTTTCATGTATAATATACAGTGATATTCATTATATGACTCATGTAATATTAGTATTATTGGATAAGGTCCATTTGATATGAAGCTGAGTTCATCACTACAAAGCATAGTCATGATAAGAAAGATCCCCTCATATAAATTCACTGTCAAATGAGAGCAGTCAGCGATAAAGTATAGAAATTCCTCATATTTTAGGCTTGTAGATAGAAGACTGAGAACTAGATTAATAGTTAAGAGGTTTAATATCTGATTCCGGTTTTCTCTTTTTTGATTCTGTGACTAACCATGAATCATTTGAACTCTGAACCATAGGCTTTTCATTTATACAATAAAAGTAACAATAGTTGTAAGTATAAAGAGAAGTAAAATCCAAAATATATATGTACAAAAATATAGTAATTTATTATACCTGGCTAATTAAAATCTAACTTCAGCTACACTTTGCACATAGTAATATAAAATTGCTAGAGGAACGCTTAAACTATTACATTAGACCTAAGTTTAAAATTCAACTCAGAATCTCTTTGAGGGCTTTTTAGATATGATCAAAGCACCAAGATTTAAAGTATGCAGATCTACCCTCAGTTCTCTATGTCCAGTTGGGGTTGGGGAGAAACATGTAATAGCTACTAATCTCTGTTTTTAATCATCTCTGCTTTTAAAAGTTCTCTATGTCTAATCCATTTCAATTTCATCATTAAAGTTGTGCTTTTGGAAGGTACAATTATCATCAAGTGATTTTACTTTCACCCCACAAGGGTTTTCTTTCTATATTGATTCTGCATGGATTACATCCTATTTAATTCTTTCCTTCTAAATTCTAATAGCACTGGGTAATTATGAATTAAATTAATAATTATCTTCCTTTCAGTGAGAGAGAATTTCACATGTAAAAGCATGAATGAATAAGCAAGCACAGCCGCTAGGTCTTGTCATTAATCGGTCTCTTTAGGAAACACTACACCCTTGGCATATCACATTGTATTTTAGCTTATTTTGTATCTCTTCTGCTACTGTGTTCTGTTAAACTCTTAAAATTCAGATTTATACCATTAAAAAATCTTTTTGTTGCCAATGCTTCCCTTAATAGTTACTGAAATTTTTCAGTAAAACAGAAAGAATCCAAAGAGTAATAATAAATATTCCCCTTGCAGTGAGTGTAAGATGGAAAAAATGACTGTCATCTCTGCATACCTTTAAGAGCCTGAGCATCTCACAGTGCAGAGGATTATTGAAGTGCTAAAAGGACATATTATAAAACTGAAGTGATACAGAGATTAGCATGGCCCCTGTACAAGGATAACAGGCAAATTCGTGAAGCACTGCATATTTTGGCAGCTTCCCAAGTAACCCTTGTGGTAAAGAATTCGCCTGCCAAACAGAAGACATGGAATCAATCCCTGGGTCTGGAAGATCCCCTGGAGAAGGAAATTGCAACCCATTCCAGTATTCTTGCCTGGGAAATCCGATGGACAGAGGAGTCTGGTAGGATATAGTCCATGAGGTCACAAGAGTCAGACACAATTTAGCATCTAAGCACAAAATACAATTAGTTTTTGTACAGTATGGTCTGTAAATGTAAGCATTAGCTTAAATAATGTTACAAATTTACCAAATCACTTAAATATCTTCCTGGAAAGATGATAAGACCACAATACCTAAATCCTGCTGCATGCAAGCAGAACCATGTGCCTGATCTCTGGACAATGCAACATGAGTGGAAGGGATAAAGGCCAACTCTGGGCCCAACTCCCTGACACCGCATTAATGATCTGTGCTCTTTCTTCTCATTCTGCCAAAATGATGCCAGAGTGGCCTAGAAGTCACAAAATGGTGAGATGATATGACCTCAAGATGGAAGCAATCTAGGTCACCTGAGAGATCACTTGGTATAGACCCATCAACCCAACATTGGACTATAATGCAAACAACATCAAACCAACTTCATTAAGCCACTGAGATTTTCAGGTCCTTTGTTATAGCCTACTATAACAAAAGAATAGATAGCATATTCTAAGGAAAACATTGGCCAACTAAATAAACTGGAACTCCCTGAAAGAAACAACCAAATGTTTCCATGTTAAAAGAACAGAAATCAATAGTACATTCCTTCCTATGGGGATTTTAAAAGATAGCTTTTTCTTTTTTTTTTTCCTTACTAACCAAATTTAAAATGTAACACCTGGGTAAGGTGACTCAACTGTGCTAAAAGCCAGAAGACAGAAGTTTCCAGCTCTGCTCTGTACGGAGTCCATTTCTCTGGGCCTCAGTTTCCTTATCTATTAATTAAAAATAAATGGCTATACAAGATAATCTCTACTGTTCATTCTAAGTCTATAATACTAAACCCATAAATCTAAAATACATTCTTAGATCTACATTTTTTAAGTAACAGGATTTATAAAATCCAAACAAACCAAGAAATTTGAACAAACTTAGCAAGAAAAATAAGCCAAGCTAAAATTCATGTTTTGAAACAGTTTTATCAAGCTCTTAGTAAAAAGAAAATATGAATGTCATTAAAGAATTAAGGAAGTTGATATTTTATAACAAGTTTGAACATGAACTTGCTATAGGACAAATATAAGTTTTCTCCAAAAATAGGCTGAGAATTCAAATTGGCTATGCCCATTCAATACATTATATCCAGTAAAGTCTAAATCATATAAATCATAGATAATATGTTTTGCAACAGGAAAAAAGGAAAGAATGTAATGTGGTTAAGGTGCTAGGCTGAGGATACAGACAGTATAAGTCTCTCAGTTCTACTTTAACCAGTGAGGTGACCTTGACCAAGCTACTTTACTTCATTCTTAGTGTTCACAACTGTAAATTTGGAAGATTAATAATATCTGCTTTATGGGGCAGCTGTTATGTGTGCTACATAAGTGAACATATGTAAAATACTTCAAACAATGTCCACATACAGTTAGTGTAAATAGGTACTGTAAGTTTGCTATTTTTACACATTGAATTTATATTAAAAGTATTTTTCCCTTATTCAAATGGCTTTACTATACAACAGTTATAAATTTAGAAATATTTAAGGAACTGATTTAATGTTATTTTCCAGTGCTATCAAAAGCTACAAATTATGCACCATGATATAAACAGTTTTATTCTTTTTAATTGACCCTATGTAAATCTCTCTAGTTGAGTATATTAATAACATTAGGCTAAGCTGAGTGCTGAAGAATTGATGCTTTTGAACTGTGGTGTTGGAGAAGACTCTTGAGAGTCCCTTGGACTGCAAGGAGATCCAACAAGTCCTGGGTGTTCACTGAAAGGACTGATGCTGAAGCTGAAACTCCAATACTTTGGCCACCTCATGTGAAGAGTTGACTCATTGGAAAAGACTGATGCTGGGAGGGATTGGAGGCAGGAGGAGAAGGAGATGACAGAGGATGAGATGGCTGGATGGCATCACCGACTCGATGCACGTGAGTTTGGGTAAAGTCCGAGAGTTGGTGATGGACAGGGAGGCCTGGCATGCTGCGATTCATGGGGTCGCAAAGAGTTGGACACAACTGAGCAACTGAACTGAACTGAATTCAGATTGAGATTCTCTCATTAAAACTTGTACTTTGACATAAAGCAAAGTTATGAATATGAATAGTTCCAAGAACAGAAAAAGGCAGCAACTTGAATCTAAAGTTTAATACAGTGCAGCAACACTTCCAGAGTAGAATCAAGATATCTACTTGAATTTTACATGATTTATATAGCTTTATATATATATAGCTTGAATTTTATATGGTTTTATCAAATTATTAAAACAAAAGACTAAAAACACATAACTAAAGTTCAAGATTCTTTAAATATGAGATCAAAACAATGTGAGTAAATAAACACAATGCCAAAGAATATGAAGTTAAAACAGAGCTGAATAAAATACATTAAGGGTAAGTTAGTACAACTGTTTTAAAAGGACAACACACAAATGTTTTAGAGTGTTAGACTCAAAGCTAACATCATTAGCTCACTTCAAAGATATCATGTTGACAACTACTTTTCACTGTATGGCAAACTAGATAACCTACGACGTCGCTCTATCAAAAACCTAGAAACACTCACTAAGGTGTAATAAATATGCTTTGAAAAGTGAAGCTCTAAAAGAGAAAGGAAAGTCCCCAGAGTCACAAAATTTAAGTAGAAGCTGAACCCAAGTGTGACGTAGACCTCAAGCAGTAATGAAAGGTTTGAGTGTAACTACTGCAGAGAAAGATGACCAAATCTATGGCCTTTAGAAAGAAAGAAGTGGGGAATCAAAATGCTTACTTTACATGAGGAATGCAAAGGCCTAAGTACTCAGTGAAAGGTTAGGGAAGAATAAATTTATCATCAAGTGAAGGATGAGAAAGCAGTTTCTATGTTGGTGCTCTGAGTGAAAAGGAAATAATGAAGGTGGAGGGGGAAAGGACAAAAGAAGAATAGAAAGGAAAAAAAAGACTAAAAAAGAAAATGGAAGAAAGGACAGAGGGAAAGGGAAAGAAGAGAGAGAGAGACCCCAAAGAGAGTTAATAATCACAGTTTAAATTTAAGAACTCAAGATTTTCATGACTTGCCTTGTCCTAGAAGACCGAAGCTGAGAAGTATCATTAAAATGTTTTCTGAGAAAACACAGGTACGTGAGAGGTTGTTCAACAACACTAATTAGAAAAATGCAAATCAAAATGACAATGAGATGCCACCTCCAACCCTGTCGAAATGGTTCTTATCAAAAAGACAACAAACAACAAACCTTGGCAAACTGTGGTGGAAAGGGAAGACTTGCCCATTGTTGGTGGGGATGTGAATTGATGTATCTACTATGGAAAAGAGTATGAAAGTTCCTCACAAAATTAAAAACATAAATATCATATGATTGAGAAATTCCACTTCTAAGTATTTATCCAAAGAAAATGAAAACACTAACTTGAAAAAGATTTAAGCACCTCAAGTTCACTGCAGCATTATTTACAATAACCAAAGTGAAGTCGCTCAGTCGTGTCCGACTCTCTGCGACCCCATGGACTGCAGCCTACCAGGCTCCTCCCTCCATGGGATTCTCCAGGCAAGAGTACTGGAGTGGGTTCCTTCTCCAGGAGATCTTCCCGACCCAGGGATCGAACCCGGGTCTCCCGCATTCCAGGCAGACGCTTTAACCTCTGAGCCACCAGGGAATGGAAATAAACATCCATTGATGGGTGAATATATAGAAAAAATATGGTGCACATACATACATACAGCAGAATATTATTCTACCATAAAAAAAGAAGGAAATCATGCCATTTGCAACAACATGGATGGACTTTGAGGGCATTATGAACAAACTAGGCGAAACTTTAATATCGATATCTTTGCTATTTTCTTCTTTAAGACTTACTTGTGTTAGATTATTGCTACTATTTTAAATTACAGATAGCCTTTTTATAAAATGAGGAATTACTTTACTTATTTTGTATCTATTCCTCAGTTTTTAAAAGCTACACAGCACTTCAAAATGGCAGTGAAGATATGGAGAACAACCTAAGTGTCTGTCAATGAATAAAGATATGGAATATATACACAATAAAATCTTATTCAGTCATGAGAAAGAAGGAAACTCTGCCTTTTTCAACAACATGGAGATACTTGAGGATGTTCTGTTAAGTAAAATAAGTCAGAGAAAGTCTGATATTGCATGGTATCACTTATATGTGGAACCTTAAAAAATAGTCAGACTCATAGGCAAAATAGGAAAGTGGTTGTCAGAGCCTAGGAGTTGGGAAATAAGTTGAGGTTGGTAAAATGGTACAAACTTTCAGCTGTAAAATGAATAAGATTTGATGATATAATGGAAAGCATGGTGACTAAGTTGATAACACTGATAACACTATTCAATTGAAATTGGCTAAGAGTAGAACTTAAATATTCTCATCAAATTTATAAGAAAGAGGTTGTGCTAATTAGATGAAGGAATCCTTTCACAATGTATATGCATATAAAATCAATGTGATGTACACTCTAAATCTTAACATTTTTATTTGTCAATTCTGCCTCAAAGATGAAAAAATTCTTACACACTACTTTATTATGTAGATATATTTACATGTATTTAACCACTCCACTAGTGAAGGGATTCAGTCTATTGCCAATCTTTTTGTATTCAGGTGAATATAAATATATAATTATGATACTTTTGATAAATATTTTAACTATCCCTTTAGACAGAGTCTGTAGGGATGGAATTCACACTTCTTTAAGCATAATATGAGTTTGTTTCCTCACATTCTCACCAACTAAATACTATCAAATACTTTGCTATATGTCAATGGCGTCTCTTACTATTTAGGTTGAGCATCTTTTTCATTTAGGAACATTTCATATTTTCTTTTTTAGGAATTCTGTGTTTATTCTTCATTTTTCTATGGTGTCATTTTCTTATCAATGCACAGGGATGCTTATTTATTGAGAAAGTTGTCATACTCATCATTTTGCTAGGTGAATCTCAAGTATTTTTCATGTTTATTCTTTGGTTTTGCTTTATGGGGGCTTCCTTATGCTGAATTTTTACGGTTTATGTAGTCTAATTTATCACTTTTATATTTTCTGAGTTTAATGAGATACTTAGAAACATTTTCTTCATCTGTTACTCAACATTCCCATAGCTTGGTCAAGTTAACCAAATTTTTTTTAACCATTGATCTTTGATTCATATTGATTTAATTTGTAATAAGGTATGAATCCAACTTGCACTTTTTTCAGATGACTATCAATTGTTCCCAAACTTGTACTGACATCACTCTTTTATCCTTGGTGTTTTGAAATGTTACTTTAATTATGAAATAGTGGTATGTATTTGGTTCTACTTCTGTTATATTTAATTTGGTCCCATCGATCTGTCTCAACTCATATGCCAATTTTATATAAACAGCTAGCAGACCTAGTTCCCTCTCATTATTCATCTCTAATACTTTCTTATAAATCTTGAATATTTTTACATTAACATTATTATTAGCTGGTTACAGTTTTGTTGTCATTTTCTTTAACTACAGGTTGCATAAAGTATATAGATTACCTCTGGAGAACTAGTCCTTATGATTTTGGATGTTCATATTTTATGTTAATTCTGTCATTATGGCTCCTTCCAGAGAATTTAAAAATCATCTTCATCTAGAACCTACACACTTATTAAATATATTCCTATTTTATTTTTGCTTTTGTTGAAACTAATGTAAATCAGTCTTTTCAATTTGTTTTTTAAATAACTGTTTGCCTATATAAAAATAAATTTTATATAAAAATTATGTACTCAGCTGTTTATTAAATTGTCATTGTAGATATTGTTTTATCAGTTTTTCCTGAGACATAGCATGTCCTTCTAAGTTGTAAGTTAAGATCATCATTTATTTCTAGAAAGTTTTAGTAAACGGTTGTTTTGCCTTATTTCTCTTCTTTGAGGAACATGTGTTTCTGATTCCCTTTCCTTATCTTCAATATCCATCATTTTCTATCTCAAATCTATCCTAGTTTTCTATTGTTCTTACCCTTTTATTCCTATCCTCTATGTTCTCTTCCAAACATATCGCTTCCAATTTTTCTATTTCTGTAATTATTTGATTTCTTTCCTTTCACTTGATTCCTGCCAACTAAAATTTTATCTTTTGTCTCATCATCCCTTTCTTTCATATGTACTTAAATCTCTCATTTCATAGACTCAGTTATTTCATATATGTAGTTGTTTAATTAAGAAGTGTTTGACCACAATTTCCATTAGCTTAGTAGTTGTATATCTCTGTGGAGTGATACTTTTCATTCATCAAATGTTGCTAATGTTTCTTTACTCCTTTTTCTTATATCTTTGACNCTAGCAGACCTAGTTCCCTCTCATTATTCATCTCTAATACTTTCTTATAAATCTTGAATATTTTTACATTAACATTATTATTAGCTGATTACAGTTTTGTTGTCATTTTCTTTAACTACAGGTTGCATAAAGTATATAGATTACCTCTGGAGAATTAGTCCTTATGATTTTGGATGTTCATATTTTATGTTAATTCTGTCATTATGGCTCCTTCCAGAGAATTTAAAAATCATCTTCATCTAGAACCTACACACTTATTAAATATATTCCTATTTTATTTTTGCTTTTGTTGAAACTAATGTAAATCAGTCTTTTCAATTTGTTTTTTAAATAACTGTTTGCCTATATAAAAATAAATTTTATATAAAAATTATGTACTCAGCTGTTTATTAAATTGTCATTGTAGATATTGTTTTATCAGTTTTTCCTGAGACATAGCATGTCCTTCTAAGTTGTAAGTTAAGATCATCATTTATTTCTAGAAAGTTTTAGTAAACGGTTGTTTTGCCTTATTTCTCTTCTTTGAGGAACATGTGTTTCTGATTCCCTTTCCTTATCTTCAATATCCATCATTTTCTATCTCAAATCTATCCTAGTTTTCTATTGTTCTTACCCTTTTATTCCTATCCTCTATGTTCTCTTCCAAACATATCGCTTCCAATTTTTCTATTTCTGTAATTATTTGATTTCTTTCCTTTCACTTGATTCCTGCCAACTAAAATTTTATCTTTTGTCTCATCATCCCTTTCTTTCATATGTACTTAAATCTCTCATTTCATAGACTCAGTTATTTCATATATGTAGTTGTTTAATTAAGAAGTGTTTGACCACAATTTCCATTAGCTTAGTAGTTGTATATCTCTGTGGAGTGATACTTTTCATTCATCAAATGTTGCTAATGTTTCTTTACTCCTTTTTCTTATATCTTTGACTATGTCCTGTGACAAATCTTTTTTTTTTTTTTTTTTTAAACTCACCATTTTAGGAGGCAAGTTTTTCCTCTCAGGCTATCTGCATGAGATTCATGGTGTAGGACAGATCCCACTTTCCTTTTGACTGGAATTTCCATTATGGCCCAGTTTTGTGTATGTTGTTTTCATCTTTAACTCTTCCCAGACTACAGTGTACTTTCTCTACCCATCCCCATTGACAGACTATGTCTTAAAACTATGGTCAGTCTTTGTTGTTACTTTTTCAGTCACAATTAGTCACAGGGAAACTCCCAACCTAATCTCTGCATACAATTCCCACCACTACAAAGAGAGCGTTAGATATTCCATTTTGTGATAGGCTCCTCATTTTGAAATATTTTCTTTGCATCTTCTCTTTGTAACCACAAGTATATGCTCTCTTCCTCTTCTTGCACCTCTGACTTGATATTCACCATTATTTGGTTCCATTTTGATCTATGTTTTGATCTGTGTTTCAGTTTTGTTCTAGTTTCACTGAATGAAGTAGAGAAAGCATTTATTTCTCAATATTCTGCATGTTTTTCAGGAGAATGAGTAAAAGCTGACTTTAGGCCCTTACCTTTAAACCAGAAGTCTTGCAAGTGGATTTCTTAAGCAATCCATCCAGTAAAAATTCTAAAACTAGACATTACTATTTTTAAAATAGTGCAAAGACATACTACAGACTATGAAAAGATAGCTCTAAGTCATATAAGCAGAAACAAAATTAAAATATAGACTATAAAGAATTTATGCAAATCATAACACAAAGACAACAGCCCAAGAAAAAGTTTGTATCCAAAGTGATTTATAAAAGAAATTCAAATTACCAAATAGACATATGGAAAATACTGAACTTCAGTGGTAGTCATGTGAGCAAAAAATTTTAAATCTAATCTTGAAAAATGTGAAACAGGGGATGAGAGATAATCTCACATTCTGATAGAAGCATCAGCTCAGTTCAGTTCAGCTGCAGAAAGTGAAGAGGAACTAAAAAGCCTCTTGATGAAAGTGAAAGAGGAGAGTGAAAAAGTTGGCTTAAAGCTCAACATTCAGAAAACGAAGATCATGGCATCCGGTCCCATCACTTCATGGGAAATAGATGGGGAAACAGTGGAAACTGTGTCAGACTTTATTTTGAGGGGCTCCAAA